>CALNHX010000861.1:0-277389 GCA_940337035.1 Agriotes lineatus
GTTGGGACAAATCCAACTCGGAGGGGAAGGAGCAGGACCGCAGTTCAACAGCTGCTACTTTGATAAACGTGCAGTTATCCTCTCCTGCAAAAGCGAGGAAACGAAGTCATGGCTGACAACCAAGACTCCAAACCTCCTGCTGTGGGAGGCAGCTAGGCTCAGAGTAGGACCAGCCAAGCAGATCCTGAATGCGGCCAAAGTACTTATGTGGGCTCCCAAACCCTCTAGTACCAAACCGCAGAAGGAAATCCTTGATCTCCTTAAGACCCAGAACAAGGGGCTGAAGACAGAGGACTGGCGAGTCATCAACAGTGTATCGGAGCCTAAAGGCAGGACACTGATCATGTTGATCGACGAGACATCCCTATCCACTCTCCGTAACCTAAACATGAAGCCATGTCTAGGCCTAGGTAGAGCAATGTTCAGATGCCTATCTGCACCCACCCCTGACAGACAAGATGGCGCTAGCACCAGCAAGTGTCCTGAGGCTACTGCAAGTAAACCTCCAACACAGTAGGTGAGCCACGGCTGTATTATGCAGCCGGTTACAAACCGAGGACATCGATGTGGCCCTCATCCAAGAACCATGGATAGCAAGGGGCTAAATAATGAGACTTGGACAAGCCAGAGGTGAGTTAATATACGATAAATCCTCTAATATACCCAGGACATGTATTTATGTAAGACGGGGGGTAAAATACATGGCTCTGTGCAATTTATGTTTTAGGAATCTAACAACCATTAAACTGAAACAAGTCAGGGAGAACAACGAGAGGCAGGTAGCGATATTATCCGTATACCTTCCCTACGATGCCATCAACCCTCCACCAAGCACAGAGTTGATGGAAACTGTAACTTTCTGCGAGGCCAACTGCCTCCAGTTCTTAGCAGGCTGCGATGACAATGCGCACCACACTGCATGGGGCAGCACGGACACAAGAGAAACCGATCTCCTGGAATACTTGGTAAGTAATAACTTACAAATACTTAACCGAGGTAGTGAGCCCACTTTTGTAGCTCGACGTCGGCAAGAAGTTATTGACATAACTCTGGCCACGGCTGGACTGCAAGACAGAGTAATACAATGGCGCGTATCTAACGAACCATTACTGTCTGATCACAGACACATTGAGTAGTACTTCCTGGCAGATTTTGAAAAGGCAACAATAACCTACCGAAATCACAGGAAAACTGATTGGGCTGCATACAGGGAGAAACTTCGTAGCAAGTTATCCGATGTGAAAACCCATATCCATACACCAGCAGACATTGAGGTAATTGTGGACCAAATGAATGACGCCATACTAACCTCATATGAAAACAACTGTCCATTAAGAAAAAGACAGACCAACAGGAAGGTCATATGGTGAAATGAACACCTGGCCAACCTGAGGAAAAGAGCACGAAAACTCTTTAACAGAGCAAAAACGACCAGAGAGTGGGGCCAACATGCCCAGGCTCTAACCGAATATAACAAAGCTCTGAGGAAAGCAAAAACAGACTCATGGAGGAGCTTCTGTGGGGACACTGAAGGCACCACAGAAACAGCACGCCTCCACAAAGTTCTGTCAAAAGACCCTTTAAATCCAGTCATGCTAAAACCGACACGGGAATACACAACCGGTGAAAGGGAAATGCTAATTCAAGCACACCTTCCAGGAGCACTGATGGTTGATCAGGCTAACATAACATCACAGCCAGTCTCTAGCAACTTCTCAAGGAGGCCCGCGAAGAGAAGAGTGGAAGGTAGTTAGGGAAGCGATCAGTCATAGCAAGTTACAGTGGGCTGTAAAATCCTTCTCACCTTATAAATCACCCGGACCAGATGGAATCTTCCCCGCTCTACTACAGCGGGAAATAGACCTTCTGGTACCGATCCTAATTAAGATCTTTCGCTTATGCCTAGCGGGAAACTACTTGTCACTGGCGTGGAGACCGATCAAGGTCGTCTTCATTCCCAAACCAGGGCGAGCATCGTACACCCTGCCAAAGGCATATAGACCGATTAGCCGAATGTCTTTCTGTCTAAAGACTATGGAAAAACTGGTAGACAGGCACATACGAGATGGGGCCTTAAAAGGCAATCCCATACATCGTAGCCAGTATGCATATCAACCAGGAAAATCATGCGAATCGGCACTTCACAACCTACTCAGTAGGGTAGAAGTGTCGACAACCAACAAGGAAATAGCTCTAGCTGCTTTCTTGGACATAGAGGGAGCATTTGATAATACCTCCTTCGAATCAATAATGACTGCAACCCTAAGACATGGCGTTGGCGACATCACAAACAGATGGATAAAAACCATGTTAGAGGGACGCCAGATACAGGCCGATTTGGGTGAAGAATCCCTCAAGGTACGCGCTGTTAGAGGGGGTGTTCTATCCCCACTACTGTGGAACATGGTAGTAAACGATCTCCTGCAGACACTCAACGATGAAGGGTTCTACACCCAAGGTTATGCAGATGGCATAGTCATTCTCATAATAGGCAAGTATCCAACCATCATTGCGGCCCTCATGCAAAGGGCACTGAACATCACTCAGGGATGGTGCAATAGGGAAAACCTCAAGGTAAACCCTAGCAAAACATCTATAATACCTTTCACTAAGAAAAGGAATGTAGAGGCCTTCAACAACCTCACAATCTTTGGTGAAAGAATTCAGGTTAGTCAGGAAGTTAAATATCTGGGTATTATCCTAGATGCAAAACTAAACTGGAATGTATACCTAGATAAAATAGCAAACAAAGCAAAAATGGCCCTTATGATGGGTAGACGCAAGTTTGGTAAAACATGGGGACTGAAACCAATGATGGTTCACTGGTACTACATAACAGTAGTCAGACCCGTGATATCCTATGGCACCTTGGTATGGTGGCCAAAGGTAGAACAAAAAACAGTAATGAAAAAACTATCCGGGATACAGAGACTGGCTTGTTTGTGCATCTGTGGAGTTATGAATGGCACTCCAACAGCATCTATGGAAGCTCTCTTAGGACTAACACCTCTAGACATATATCTAAAAGGGGAAGCCCAGATTGGAGCATACAGAATGAAAACCACTGGAAACTGGAACACCAACCAGGAACGGTGCGGACACAAACGGATACAGGAAGTGGGCGAAGGTAACCCCATCTTAAAAATGGGCTCAGACTACAGCCTTCCAGAGTATTCCTTTAACAAACCTTTCACTGTGAGGTATGATCACAATGACTGGACCCAAGAAACCTCAACCCACATGCCAAACGGGCTAGTCTGGTACACAGATGGATCCCGAACAGCAGAGGGCACGGGTGCTGGAATACATGGCGTAAGACCAAAAGAGGACATTAGTGTATCTCTTGGGACCAAAGTCACAGTCTTTAAAGCTGAAATCTTTGCTATAATGCAATGCGTCCAGGAAAATGCAAAACGCGGGTATTCCCAACAACGCATAAGCATACTTTCTAACAGTCAAGCGGCATTGAAAGCGTTTGAATCACCTCGTGTAAGCTCTGTGCTAACAAGAGAATGCTTAAGTCACCTGACACTCCTATCTGAAAAGAACACTGTTCAGCTCATTTGGGTGCCAGGGCACACAGGGATAGAGGGAAAGGAAGCGGTAGACGCCCTCGCAAAAGCTGGTGCATCTACCCCATTTATAGGCCCAGAACCTGTATTTGGTATACCCAAACAAAGCATCCGAACAGCGATAGAAAAATGGACCGCTAGACAACACGCTTCTCGCTGGGATGCCACACAGGGACAAACACTGGGGAAGGAAATAACCAGAACTCCTTCTCGCAGACTAACAACTGATGTCCTCCATCTAGGACCAACTCAGATTAGACGGCTGGTAGGACTAGTCACAGGACACTGCCACCTGAAAAAACACCTACACAAAATAGGTATATACAGAGGGGATATACTCTATAGGTTATGTCAGGAAGAGGAGGAGACAACCTCACACATAATCTTCGACTGTCCAGCGTTACTCCGCAAAAGACAGCAACTTTTCGGGAGAACTCCACATGGAGCAGCTCTCACACACGAGTACCTCGTAAAAAACATCCTACAACTCGTTGAAGGTGCAGATCTATTTTAATAGGGTCAGGGGGGGGGGCACAAAAGACCACAGAGTCAAAGTGTAAAACTGGGCTCACTACTAACCCATCTAAATCCCTGCTTTTAATCAATCAATCAATCATTGTCCGAGTTGATAGTCGGAATCGGATTCAAACTACTCAAATATCAGAAGTCGCAGTCAGAGTCGCATTTATTTTACCGACTCCACAGCCCTGAAATCCACATATCTTTCCTGACGACGCCTTTGAACCTTCACAGACTACTGAACGGCCTCAGTCTACATTGACAGTTGTTGGAAACCAAGAAGTTCCTGGAGTATCTGGAACCATTGGTAATAAAGCATCATCTTCTGCTGCTATTGACAAAGTTGATATTAACGATATAGAACCAGCGAATGATGAATCGTTTACTATTTCTGAAATAACGCCTTCGACTTCACCAAGGTCCACAGCAAAACAACTCATATCACTACAGGATATTATGCCTATACCAAAAGGAAGACTAATAAAGAAAACAGAGAGAAAACCTAGGAATAAAGGTAAAACGATGATCCTCACCAGAACTCCCAACTATGATTAGCTGAAGAATGTAACATCCACTCCAAAGGCTACTCAAAGGGTTAAGAGAAAATTAAATGTAAACATAAATAAGAGCCAAGCTGCAAAGAAAAAGACAATAGATTCAGATGACGAGAACATCGTTTTTGAAGCAGAAAGCAACAAAGAAAAAGAAGATCGCAGTAAAGGTTTAACTGTTTTCGATGGTATTATACAAGAAAACAATTTCAATCTGGTAGAGTTGGAAGACCAGAAACAGAAAACAAAGAAGGATTTTGTCGCGCAAGTGAAAATGATTCATTTCTTGTTAAATTCATGGGGCAACATAGACAATATACTAATATTTTTGTATTTCCTGATGTTGACGATGAAAGCATCATTTACAGAAAAGAAATTAGAGGCAAATTAATTAAGTTTATGGAACTAAGACATGACAAAATTTGATTTCTAAACTAAAAGTACACTCAGTTCCAAAAAAAGTGATGCACTTGATTTTTGACCTAACATTTTTTCTTTTTTTTTTAAACCAGTGGGCCAATTTTTAATTTTTGTTTATTTGTTGGTAGGTAATTCCTTTGTCTTTCAAAAAAATAAAATAAAATAAAGAGGTGGAAATTTTTTCAAGGCCTCCTGGATGGTAGTGGAAAAACTCGAACCATGTTTTTTTCTTAATTTTTGACTCACCCTGTGTGTTAATCAAGTAATGGTATAGAAAGTGCCTTAATAGTAATGAGTAAATTAATTAAAAACACAAAGGAAAGAACAAAACAGCTACAAACACTAATAGGGTATCGAAATCTAGAGCCGGTAAAAGTAGATACACTAATGTACGCAGACGATATAGTGTTAATAGCAGACACAAGAAAGAAGATGCAGAAACTAGTGAACATATGGACAGAAGAAATAGAACGAATGAAAATGGAAATAAATACAGAGAAAAGTAAGATAATGGTGATAAATAAGAAGACAAAACTACAGTAAAGTGCAAGGGCACAACATTGGAGGAAGTGACAACCTATGAATATTTAGGGAGTGTAATAACAAATGATGGCAACATAGACGCAGAATTAACAAACAGAGGGAGGAAGTCAACTAAACTCTACTATGCATTAAGACCACTGTTATCGAAGAAGGAACTGAAACAAGAAACAAAAATAAGAATACATAATGTAATAACTAAAGCTGATAATTATATGCACTCAAATGTACAAAAATATGCGCATATATTGCGATGGTATTTAGCCCTAAAATCGGCTCTGATTGCAGTACAAGCAAATAGCAAATTAAATCATTAAAGCACAGAGTTGTAATAATGCAAGCATCTGAGAAAATTCACATAAATTGCCAAATCATAACAACACTGGTATAATTCGCCAATGACATTGATTATATTTGAATGGGCACAGAAATATGGAAGCTCAAATTCCGTGTATTGGGTTTAGCAATATAATTTTAATCGTAATATAATAGATTTGCACAAACTAAAAGCCGAATCTAAATTAATTAAGAACTGGCACAAAAAGTTCAAGTTAGACACAGCTTAAAAATGGAAGCGTAGAAAGTAAAGTCATTAGAGAATGGGTAGCAAATGAACATTTTTAATAAAGGTGAGAACAAGAATGACTAGAAGAATAAGGCAAAGAACATAGAAAAGCCAGGCAAGTCATTTATTACATGAAAATACAAGACTTGGGGATTTGAAGAGATTGAAATAGCAAGAAATTAGATGGAATTCAAATAAGCAAGAAATTAGACAATGTTGGTGGATTAAAAAACTAGTCAGTGCAGTGATAAACAATGGGCATTTAAGTGTGGTAAAAAAATCAAGTGAGTGGCGCATATAAAAACGTTGAGAAATAAACAATTCCAAAAGACAATAATTGTAGTACATAAGAGTTTATAAATAACTGATAAAATTTGTTAAATTAGATTATAAGTTATGTTTTTGTACCTGGTTGATTTCCTACAATTCAAATCTGTAGACAGTGTTTTGTCAATTACGACAGAGGATAGCAATTGTTCTAAATAAATTGGTGAAAGTGCTTGGTTTTTGCTCTATCTTTAATTACCAAAATTTCATAGAAAGCATAAATGTATAAAAAAATAAATAGCACCATCGTAATCAGCGAATTCGAGTGTATCAGCACAATTGGAGGCAAGAGATTCCAGGTATTTGAGTTTTTGGCGTTCCGAGGCGACGACGGCAGCCACGGCTTGGAGGCGATTTCCCGCAGCATCAATCTGCAGCATCGTGGGAAGGCATAGGGTGTCAGGATTCTTCCGGCAGCTCCACACATCAGGCCAGAACATAATCCAGCATCACGAGCAGCCCGGGGAGCAAGATTACAGCCAGATTCACCATCAAAAGGGGGTCCCGAATCTACGAAAGTGAGGTTAGTGAATTGTCCAATTTTGATCTGCCCGATCGGTGTGAAAATTTGAGCATACGTTAATTACGACCTGGAGAACACGAAAATCGTAACAGTTCCCGTGGATGGCGAGGTATTTTCCCAGGATTTTCAATTAAAATCGTCAATTGGAGGCACCAAGAAACAAATGCGAATACGGCGTCCTTTTTAAGAATGCACCAATAGCTAACGATCTGGAAAAACAAAAGATTGCCTAGAAGCCGCTTGAAGGCAATTATTCAAAATCTTACCATCAAAATTTGTTCATTTAATTGTTGATAAATCAATTTCACACGCGAGCTGAAAATAACTAGAACTTGTTGTGATAGATTTGACGTACAAACGGCACATTACGCCTACATTTCAGGTCAATCTGCCTACTTTTCAGAGGCGTACCGTAGAATTTTAACTTGGAAAGTCAGGAACCCAACACCCGAGATTTTGAGTTTTAATTTCATGTCTCTAATTAAAATTGAGCTAGCGAAGTTAGGAAATCAGATGAATGGATTAGAAAAAGGGCAAACTACCATAAGAGTAATTCTCAATTTTGGCGTACCCAACGAAATTAATTAATCAGTTAATTTGATTTAGCAAGTGGTAGAATTAAATTAAATATTGTGTGGTGACTCTTTTTATTTATCACATTAATTATAAACATACAAATATTATACGTAAAGGGTCATTGCATAGTTAAATGGCGCCCAACGCTGCGGCAAAGAAAAATTGAAAATTAATATAACGTGTAGGCTTGTAAAAACTAAAAATAAACCACGTATGGGGCTATTACAAAATTAAATGGTCGCCTAATTCATGGGCTTTTTATAAATTCACTAGGCGCTCAATGCTGTTAAGGAATTAAAGTAATTAAATAAATTGACAGACAATAGGTAGGTGGAAGTTATTAAGATTTAAAATTTTGAAAAGCTTTATTTGTGTGAGTGTTTTGTCTGTGGGTGTGAGCACTCAAATTCTATTTGTATCACGTATCAACGAAAAATCGAACACATGATGACTCGAAGACAGCAAAAGAAAAGTGAAGGGGAAGAACAGCAAGCCGAAGAGGTTACGGAACACAAGAGCCACCGACCGAACAACAAACACAGGGTGATCAGCCCGAAACACAACAGCCGCAAACGTCAAAACAAACACAGGAATTAAGTGGGATTATGGAAGCTATAATACAAATGAGGAAGGAAGCAGAGGAAAGGGACGAAAAATTACAACAAATACTCACCGACAAAATACAAGAGCTCAAACAAGATGCCGAAAGAACGGTGCAGAAATTGGAACAAGAGGCAGCGGAAAGAGAGAATAGGGCAGAACAACATGCAGAGATCCTGGTCAAAGCGGTAAAAGAAAAATTGGATAAGAATAAAGAAGAAGTACAAGCAAAAATAGACGGGTTAGAAAAGAAACTCGAGGATTTCAAAGAAACGATGAAGGCGGAAATACAACAAGAAGTCTTGCAGAGGGTTGATGAAAGCCTGAAAAGAAAGGATGAAGAAATTGAAGATAAAATTTTAGCATTACAAATAACAACACAGGAAAGGCTGGTTCAACAACAGGATGAAACAGACCAGAAGCTAGATATGTTAAAAACAAGTGCAGAAGAAAAATTCAAGAAAGCAGGCGAGGAAAGGAAGCAAAATGCAACAAAGATCACTATAATAGACAACCGACTTACAAGGGAGTTACAAGGGATTAATGAAAAATTAGAACATACGCAAGAATACCCGGTTAGTGCGGCACCTCCTAGCTTCAGCACAGAATTTATCCCGAAGTTCGAGGGGAGATACGGGGAGCTCCCGATGATTTTCCTAAGTAAACTGGACGATATCATTAGAACAATAACAACTAAATGCAGACGGCTACAGGTAATCAATATGGCATTAAAGGGAAATGCTGAAGTCTGGCATAGCATCATAAAATCCAAATATGCAACGTATGATGAATTTCGGGCACTCTTCGTGGAACAATACTGGAGCAATTCCCATCAAGCTCAAGTAAGGACGGAACTAACATCGGGCAAGTACATCGATAAAGGAGGATCTCGCGAAATGTACATAATGCACCGTTTCAACAAGGCACAATACCTAACTCCGAAGTTGGCAGAAGAGGAAATAGTACAACACCTGTCACGACACCTTGAGGCTGAAATAACCAGAGCGGTGGCAGTCCAAAACGTCAAGACGTTGCCCGATTTGTTGGAAATTGTGCGAAATTATGACATGGCAGTTTACAACGAGAGAGGAGAAACAAGGACAGCAAATCATCAAAATTCAAGTTATAAAAGAAAATTGGATAACACTTCAGAAAATAAATTTCGGCCAAATAACAATTTTAATAATAATAATCAATATAATCAACAAGACAGAAGAAACATGGGAAACTTTAATAGACCATACAATCAAAATAGGGGATATTACAATAATAATTGGGGTAACCAGAACAGGAATAATTTCAGAACGGGGGAAGATAGAAAGAACTATGACCAGCTTATTGCCGAACGTAATAAGAAGAGATGTCAAGAGATGGAGCAGGCACCAAATATCGACAGACAGTACGTCAACACATTATTTACCGAGCGAAACACAGATAGAGACAATGCAGAAAATTTGAACCGAATCGAGATAGCCGAGGTGCACGAAGAGCTTTCGGGGGGTAAAAAAAAACTCAATTTTTCTAAATATAGTTAGTAATAGTAGTTTTAAGTATGTTGCGAATTTTGCTATCACATGGGACAGAACGGGGGAATATTTACTAAAGGAGAACGAAGAATATACAACAAACTCGTGTTTACCATTTATAAAATTACAAATTTTAGACCAACAATATTATGCGTTGATTGACAGTGGTGCAATGGTTTCCTTAGTACAGGAGGAAGTGATAAATACTCATATGAATAATTTAAGAAGCAACATTATAAAAGTTAACAAGATCGACCTTTTGTCCGCAACAAGAAGGAAAATTTCAACAACGAATAGGGTATTGGCAATAAAGATATGCATAAATGGAAAAGAATTTGATGTCCGATTTTATATTGTAGCAGCTTTGAACGTACAGTTTGTAATAGGTGTAGATATCATTCAGAAAGTAGGGATAAAAATTGATGGAATGCTAAAGAGCATCCAGATTGATGATATTATAAAGCCTTGGTCTATTGAGGATCACGAGCTAAGAAATTGTTGCCCAGCTGAGATAACGGCGGGAGACGATAATATGAATTGTTGCCGAGCTAAGAAAGCCGGAGACGAAGTTATTATTATAAATAATTATGCGATAGGGGAAAGAATACTGGATGATAATCAGATAGGAAGGGATTTTATACAATATAAAGATAGGATCATGGAAATAATCGAGCAAAATGAAGAAATATTAAACCAGAAGACCGGACAAGCGAAGAAATATTGCCACAAATTGTATGTCGACGAATCACAAGGTTTTAAGTCCAAATCATATCCTATACCATTTGCACAACGCGAGAAGGTAAGACACGAAATACAACAAATGTTAGACGAGGGGGTAATAGAACGCTCTAAAACAAACTTCGTTAACCCAATGGTGGTAGTAAAAAAAAGCGACGGTAGTCTTAGATTATGTCTCGATGCACGTAAAATTAATCAGATTACAAAACCCCAATATGAAAGTCCGCAGACAAATGACGTTTTATTGAGTCAGATTTGGGACAAGAAAGTTCTATCGAAATTGGACTTGAAAAATTCATTCTGGTTGATACCGCTACATGAGGACTCAAGAAAATACACCGGATTCTGCATAGAGGGGGAAATTTTTCAATTCAAGGTGGTCCCGTTTGGTTTGACGACATCGTGCGCAGCTTTAGTGAGAGCTATGCAACAAATATTAAATAAATTCGACAGCTTTTGCGTGCATTACATAGACGACATTTTAATATTTTCAGAAGATGTGGAACAACATTTGGAGCATTTAAAATTAGTTATAAGTACTTTAAACAAAAACGGTTTGAAATTAAATTTGGCCAAGTGCCAATTCATGAAAACGAATGTAGCGTATTTAGGCTATGAAATTAGCAACAAAGGGGTCACAATAAGTACAGAAAGAATAGAAGAAATAAAGAATTTGCCCCGTCCGAAAAATTTAAAAACGTTAAGAGGCTTACTTGGGCTGTTAAATTATTATAAGAAGTTTATAGCAAACTATTCTGACTTAACTTTGCCTTTGGTTGAATTACTGAGGAAGGAAACGAAATGGGTGTGGACTGAAGAAAGAGAGAAGGCGTTTAACAATTTAAAACAAAAATTCCATGAGGGATTGCTACTTAAATATCCAAATTTCAAAGAAAGCTTCATACTAAGGACGGACGCATCGGACATGGCAGTAGCAGCAGAACTTATACAGGTCCAAGAAGGAGTAGAAGTCCCGATTTGTTTTATTTCACGGATACTCAAAGGGTATGAGACGCGATACACAATTGCTGAAAAGGAGATGTTGGCCATTATCTTTGCAATCAACAAACTAAAATTCTATTTAACCGGAAACAAATTTTATATCGAAACCGACAATACAGCAATTTCTTTTATGAAGAACAAAACATTCAATAATGATAGATTATACAGGTGGGCGTTGTACTTACAACAGTATGACTTTGAGATCAGGCATAGGCCAGGAAACAAGAATGTCGTAGCTGATTTCCTGAGTAGGAAGGATGCAGCGAATAGTAGAAAGCAAAAACAACTGATTATAGGGATAGAGAAGATTTAGCAGCACGGAAGATTTTCAAAAGAAGAGCTGTTAACTAAACAAGATAATTTGGAACTTCAGCAGATTAGAAATTTGGTACAGGACAGTCCGAACCAAGAATATAAAGGTTTCAAAATTGTGGAAGGTTTATTGATAAAGGTATTGAGTGGAAAAGAGCTAATAGTCTTATGCAGAAACGATGTAGTCGACATTGTCAGGGAAATTCATCTAACTTTTGGACATTGTGGAGGAAGGAAGACTTGGCTAATATTTCGCGAATGTTTTTACACAAAAAACGATTTAAAATTCATCAAACATTTTACAAATTGCTGTCAAATATGCCAGTTAGCCAAAGAAAAGAACCATACAAATCAGAACATAATAAAAAGTATTAGAGTCAACGAACCTTTGGAATTAATTGCAATAGATTATTTGGGAAACTTAGTACCGGGACAATTTGGATACAGACACATCTTAATAATGGTTGACGCATTCTCAAAGTACATAAAACTTTATCCAGCCAAATACAGTAACACCGAACACGTTATCAAGTCTATAGAAAAATATCAACAAGAAGTGGGAACTCCGAGGAAAGTGCTAGCAGATAATGCAAGTTATTTCAAGAACGCAAGATTAATCTACAATTTGGAACATAAGGGGATTAAAACTTACTTTTGTAGCATACGACATCCGCAATCGAATATCGCAGTAGAAGAAAAAATGATAAAAGGGGCAAACACAAAGTAATAAAAATAAGCACGTGGAACGTCAGAACTATGCTGGCACCCGGAAAAATGAGTGAGATAGCAGCGGAGCTGACAAAATATAAAGTAGACATAGCAGCTATACAAGAAATTAGATGGAAGGACCAGGGCATTATAAATAAAGACAAGTACATGATGCTATATTCGGGGAATAAGAAACAAGGACAAGGCGGAGTTGGGTTTATGATTATGGAAAAGCTAAAGAATAATGTAATGGATTTCAAGGCAATAAATGGCCGAATAGCATATTTAAGGGTGAAAGCGAAACCTTTTAACATATCAATACTATGCATATATGCCCCAACAGAAACAGCGGAGGCGCAGGACAAAGAAGAGATGTACGAGAATATAGAGAGAGAAATTGAAAAAATACCTAAAGAAGACACGATCATAATCCTGGGAGACTTTAACGCCCAAATAGGTAGGGAGGATTTTGTACGACCGGTTGCCGGAGAGCACACAATCCATGAAACAACAAACAACAACGGGATAAGATTGTGTAATCTAGCCATGAGAACAAACATGAGCATATGCAGCACGAAATTTCAACATCCGTACTGGCATAAAGTAACATGGAGGTCGCCAGATAATAATACACATACGCAAATAGATCATATACTTGTCACAAAAAGAAAATTGTCATCAGTAAAAGACGTTAGAACCTTCAGAGGGGCGTGCGCAGACTCTGACCATTTTTTAGTTACAGCAAAAATAAAACAGAAAATAAAGATACCCAAAATAAAAAGGAGCAAAAGAAACAGATGGGACACTGAAAGGCTAAATAATACAAATGTACGTCATAAATACGCGACATATGTTACCAACGAACTAAACAAAGTAAATACAGCTGGAAATAATATACAAATGGAATGGAGACAAGTGGCAGACTGCATCAACTCAGCAGCAGCAGAGCACATAGGACAAAAAGGAAGAATACCAAAAAGAGAGTGGTTCGACGAGCATTGTAAAGAAGTATTACAAAAGAAAAACGAAGCGAGAATAAAATGGATAAGCTCGGATAACGAAAACTACCTAGAAGAATATAAAAAATGAAGGAAGGAATCTAAAAGGATTAACAGAAAAACAAAAAGGGACTGGATGGACAACAAAATTAAGGAAATAGAATTGGAAAGTAAAAGCATAAACACAAAAATGTTCTACAAAAAAATTAACGCACAGAATAAAGTGTACAGAGGGAAAGTGATTGGTATAAGAGATAAAGAAGGAAAAATAGCGGAAGATGAGCGCCAATATAAAGCGATATGGGCACAATATTATAAGGAACTGCTAAATGAGGACGAAGAACGAATATTAGAAGAGGAAGAAGGAGACTCTGAAGAAGAGGTAGAAAGTGCGGAATCGGAGGCACCAACAAAAGAAGAGATCCAAGAGGTTATCAACAAAAGCCATAAGGGGAAGGCGCCAGGAATAGATGGGATCAACATGGAACTACTAAAATATGGAGGTGAAGAACTTTTGCAAAGACTCCATCAATTGATCACAAGAATATGGGCCGAGGAAAAAATGCCAAAGGAATGGGAAACAGGAGAAATTATAAACATACAGAAAAAAGGAAATCAACAACTATGTAAAAATTACAGAGGATTAACATTGCTAAATAACGCTTACAAAATCCTGTCCTCACTAATACAGAAAAGACTGAAAACGCAATCTGAACGCATAATAGGACAATACCAGTGCGGTTTCAGGGCAGGGAAGTCGACAGTCGAGGCAATACACACTATCAAACAAATTATTGAAAAAGCACATGAATACCAGCTGGAATTGGAAGCTCTCTTCATAGACTTTGAACAAGCCTTCGATAGCGTTAGAAGAACTAAATTAATGAAAGCATTGAAGGAACTAGGAGTATCTGCTAAACTGAGAAGATTAATAAAGGTTACATTAGTTAAAACAACAGCAACAGTAAGGACACAAGTGGGAAATACAGAAGAATTTCAGATAAACAAAGGAGTAAGGCAGGGCGACGCTCTCTCAGCGACACTTTTTAATCTGGCCCTAGAATATGTGTTGCGGAAAATAGACAAACGAACGCTAAAAATAAAAGGAAGTCAAATAATTGCATATGCCGATGACCTAGTGATTATTACAAGAAACCGCAGTATGATGGAAGAGATAGTAAAGGAGATAGTAACTGAGGGATCGGCAATAGGACTAAGAATAAATGAAAACAAAACCAAAATAATGAGAATTGATAAAAGGCTCGAGGACTGTCACACTCAAACAAAAGTAAAAATTGGAAACTTCAATTTCGAAATGGTGGACAAGTTCAAATATCTGGGAATCACCCTAAATAACAGTGGAGACAAGAGGACGGAAATTAATGAGAAGATAGCATTAACCAATAGAACATTCTACGCAAATAAGAAAATGTTACAGAGTAAGATGCTGAGGAAAAACACTAAACTGAAAATATATAGGACAATTATCAGACCGGTAATGTTATACGCTGCAGAGGTAATGACAATGACAAAAAAACAAGAAGAGGACCTGAGAATAATGGAGAGAAAAATATTAAGATATATATTAGGCCCGGTAAAGGGGGGAAATGAGTACAGGAGCCGGATGAACCATGAATTAAATGAAGAAATAGGCGAAGATATAGTCAAGAAGATCAAACAACAGAGGGCTAAATGGCTAGGACACGTCTGGAGGGCCGGAACCAGTTCAATTATGTACACCATACTCGATTGGAAACCAGAAGGTGTAAGAAGGAGGGGACGACCAAGAAATACATGGTGGCAAGAAGTTACTGAAGACCTCCGAGGTATTGGAGTATACAGGTGGCAAGAATGCACAAAAGACAGGAAAAAATGGCAGGAGATATGCAGCAAGATTTAAAATAAACCAAGATGGGAACTGATCTATCCCAAAATAAGATCTAGAAAGCTTATAAAGCGGCATAACCCCCCTTGGGGTGTCCAGCCACTATATATATATATATATATACTAGGATTTTAATGTTCCATTTATTGTACCATAAATAATCCGAAAAATGTAATTTTTGACATCAGTATGAAATAAAAACAATTAAATGCTCTAAATGTAAAGCGTTGGCTGTTAAAACTGTAGGAAATGATGTGAGCGATGATTATTTTTCTTTTTTGCAAAGAGGAGGTCTCTGTACTGCTACCGATGCAATTAATTATATTTATTTTCACCTGTGTGCTATCTCGAAAAGTAATTGTCGTAAAGACTTGGCGTAAAAAAAATTATGACTAAAGCGGCCAAGAGAAAATGCTGGAAATTATTTTTAAGTTTCTCGAATGGCCGCCAGGGGCCGTAATCGCATTCTTGAATTTTAAATCCTGTTTTTTGAGAAATATTCTTATATTACAGATAGCTAAAATTGACGCCGTTTTAAAGCTGAGATAAATTCGATTCTTTTTTGTTAAATGCTTTTTGCTCTATCTCTTAAGGGAAAGTGGTGGGGGGGTCCGAACATTTTCGGAAAGAAATGTCAATAACTTCAAAATGGCTAAACGGATTTTGTCAAACTTGGAGTCGTTGAAAAGGGCTTTTCTTAGGCTATCAACGCTGCCTTAAGCGGATTGATTTAGATGCTTGTGTCGCCGCTAGAGGGCGTTTTGCGACAACACTACTAATGATATGGATTTTCTCAAAAAAATTAAATGCATCGATATCACTTTTATTGCAACAGAAGGGTCTAACACGCTAGTGAAAACCGCATTTCAATATTTATTTCCTAACCTAAAATATCAGTAAAAGAAATTAAAACTCGAAATAATGTCGCATCTTTGGGAATATTTTCAGTATACCTGCCATTATTAAATCCTAATTATCGTTCTTTTAGCAAAATATATATAAATTTACTGTTACAATACGAACATTATATTTAAAATGTTAATAATAATTAATTCTCATTCAATATGATTGAATATTGCCTTTCTGTCCACACGAAAAACTTTGACAGTTGGATGGCGCCTATCAAGATACTCCATCGCATAGATTCTAACAGAAACAGTTGCGTTTTCATAGTTTTGAAAATAAACACGAAACATATTAAACACTTCTACAGGTGGAAAAGGCATTTTTACAAATAAGGCCACCAAAATGCACTATAAATAGCTGCAATCTTAATATGATTGACACTTAAACACCCCATTATAATTTTTGCTATTTTGTTTTCCAAAGCACACTTGCATTTTAAAAATTTCGAATTTCGTGTGGACAGAAGGGCAATATTCAACCATATTGAATGAGTATTAATTATTATTGACATTTTAAATATAAAGTTGGTATTTTAACAGTAAATTTATATATATTTTGTTAAAAGAACGATAATTAGGATTTATTATTGGCAGGTATAATGAAAATATTCCCAAAGATGCGACATTATTTCTAGTTTTAATTTTCTTTACTGATATTTTAGGTTAGGAAACAAATATCGAAATGCGGTTTTCACTAACGTATTAGACCCTTATTTGACTATCTTTTGTTGCAATAAAAGTGATATCATTGCATTTGATTTTTTTGAGAAAATCAATTTCATTTGTAGTGTTGTCGCAAAACGCCCTCTAGCGGCGACACAAGCAATCGAAATCAATCCGATCAAGGCAGCGTTGATAGCCTAAGAAAAGCCCTTTTCAACGACTCCAAGTTTGACAAAATCCATTCAGCCATTTTGAAGTTATTGACATTTCTTTCCGAAAATGTTCGGACACCCCCCACCCCTTTCCCTTAAGAGATAGAGCAAAAAGCATTTAACAAAAAAGAATCGAATTTATCTCAGCTCTAAAACGGTGTCCATTTTAGCTATCTGTAATATAAGAATATTTCTCAAAAAACGGGATTTAAAATTCAAGAATGCGATTACGCCCCCTGGCGGCCATTCTATAAACTTAAAAATAATTTCCAGCATTTTCGCTTGGCCGCTTTAGTCATAAATTTTTTTACGCCAAGTCTTTACGACCATTACTTTTTGAGATAGGGCCGAGTGCCCTTCTTAATTGGCCACCCGGTACATTCTACGATTATTTATTTGTAAATTATTAATTCTTGGTTAAATAAATTAATCACACAAGTTTTGGGCTCTTTATACTTTATTTCCCTCGTTATTTCCCAAGAAATCCTTAATAGCAGTGCATGAAAATAACAGATAGATGGCTGCATTATAGGACTACCATTGACAGTAAATGCGACGTTGCCATTGTTACTTTACGGCTTGTAACTGTAGGAGGCTGTGGTACATTCAATTAAATGTTAACCATTTCACTTTGCCCTGACTTCCCCAACATAGGCAAATGGAACATCGATAAAGTTTGCCTCACAATTTTGATTTTTTATGGGAAGCAAAACACTCTGCACCCCTGAAGACCCTATTACAAGCAGAGCATGATATTGCATCTAACATAATATTACACGGTAGAGTGTGCTGGCAGCAAGGACATGTGTATTTACATTTCGCGTGTTGACGTTTATTGAAAAATTTTATTTTACACAAAAATAACCTGCCATAAACGCCGAAGTTAAACTTACGATAACATAGTGGTTTTCCTCCAGAATTAAATTTGGGACAGCTCTATTCCTATCGTGAGGCCCTTCAAAATACGTCGTACTGCCATCTCACGAATTATAAACGACTATTGTATAATGTGTTAAATAATCCTGAAATTTCTGGATGTAGTCATAATTTCCCCCATTATTTAAATCTACTTGGCTGAACCTACATAGGCGTAATGCCCTATTAAATAAAAGCGGTTATTCTGATTGTAACTTAGACAACTTTTGATCCTTAGTCTCTAAAGGCAATGGCAATTACAAGGGCTGATGCAAGACACATATTGCCTTTAGTGGGCACAAGTATAATACCCCACTTCTTACAAAAAACATCAGTGTTAGTGCCAGTTAACCGTGCTCTGCCGTAACCTATGGGTAACGTTACCTTATCTACATTCAGGGTCATAGCGTCTTGTGAGAAGAACAGGGCGTTGCTCTGAAGGACTTTTTCAAAAGTGGCGAGGATCACTGCAACCGCCAGCTGATCAGCTTTTGTGAACGAGACCCCCAGTGGCTTTTCAGGGAAGTTATGATTCCTCAGCACTAACACGATCGGATGATTGGGTGTTTTGAAGAATATAATCTAAAAGCTCCTGGAATACCGCCTGTAACAAATATTTAAAGTTATAATCAGGAAAATGTAAATGTATATTCTGCTGAAATTACGTCTAGCCAAACTAGCGGATTTTCACCTTCCTTTACGGGCTTAAAGTTGAAAGTCACTGTCCTAGGTCGCGTTGTATTTTTTTATGAGAGTTTGGTATTCTCGCTGAATGATAAAATACCTCATACCGCTGCGGGGCGCCCTATGCATCTGAAATTAAAAATATTAACAATCAATTGCAATACAGCAAAATACTTATAATTACAAATACAAATAAGTAAAATGTATTTGTTAGATTTTGAACATTAACGTTTCTAAATAAAAATCATGAATTGATGTGTAACAGCTTACATGAACCTCCAGTGCGTGGGCAACTGCGCTAGCATCATTTGAAGGCCCTTTGACGACCACTCTTGAGGTTTCATTGGGGCTACTTCAACCCCTAATTGATATGCCGGATTTCGACCTCTCTGTAAAAAACAGAGTTAAAAATGAAATTATAGCTTTTCTAAAAATGCTACTTCATAATTTGATTTGGAAAACGTGACTGGAGACCAGGAAGAAAGAGAACATGAAGCAGTACAGGTATTATAGAAACAAAGCAAAAAATGTATAGAAAAGAAAGAAAAACCATTGGATGAACGACAAACTTAATGAAATAGAAAGTGAGAACAAAAACAGTAATATGAGGAATTTCTATCAAAAAGCAAAAGATAAAAATAAGAGCATTTAAAAACAAAGATGGCAAGTCAAAACACAAAGAAAAAGAGATCAAAGACACATGGAAAGACCACTGACGCGAACTAAAAAACGAAGATAATGAACAAAGTCAACTGTAAAGAGAAGGAGAAGACAGGCCACAAATCGGAAAAATTGAAGGAGAAGGCGAACCTGAACCAACTATACAGGAGATACAGGCAGTAATAAACAAACTAAAGAATAACAAATCGCCCGGAAATGATGGTATATGAAATGAACTACTAAATATTGGAATAGAAAAGACAACACGCCAGATGTACAAGATGATAAGCGAGATATGGAAAAAGGAAACAATGTCAAAAGAATGGAGAAGGATAATAACTCTGCTTTATAGGAAAGGAGACCCAGAAAACTGCCCCAACCACAGGGGAATTACGTTAGTTAACATGTTATACAAAGCTTTTACGCATGTACTAAAGAACAAACTGCAACCATACACAAAAAAGATAATCAAAGACTTCCAACAGAGATTTCGACCAGGAAGAGGCACAACGGACGCACTACATATAATGGAACAAATAATGGAAAATGCATATGCCTATAACATCAAACTTCATATAGCGTTTCTGGACTTCAGAAGAGCATTCGACTCCATCAATAGACAGAAGATGATACAAGAGCTAAAAGAACCAGAAATTCTCAAAAAACTAGTAAGATTAGTAAAAATGACCCTGGAAGAGACAGAAGCAGCAGTAACGATAAATACAATAACAGACTCCATCAAAATAAATATAGGTGTGAAACAAGGAGATACACTATTACCAATATTTTTTACGATTGAGACAATTATCAATAAAAGGCACCCAAGTTATTGCATATGCCAACCGTGTAACGATAATCAGTAAAACAAAAAAAAAGAGCTGATAAGAGAAACTCAAAAGCATCTATACAGAAAGCTAAATAATATGACCTCCAAATTAATTAAGCCAAAACAAAATATATGAAGCACAAAGACAGGACATTCAGATAGAGCAGTACACATTAGAAGAAGTAAATACATTTAATTATCTTGGCAACCTGATGAAATGCAGATAAAGGAACATTACAGAGAAACTATGAATACGAAAGCTTAAAAAATGAAAAGGACAGAGTAAGATATATAAAGAGAATTATCAAAAAAGAAGAAAGTGATATACAGTTAGAGTGGACCCTGATAAAGAACAGTATATAGGGAAGCGAAAAAGCAAATATAAAAGTAAAAAAGAGGGAAAGTCAAAAGAATGGTTTGATAAGAACTGCGAAAGAGTAAGTGGACAGAGAAGGAAAGCAAAATGGAAACTTCTACAGAATTATTCACAACTTAATGAATCTGAATATAAAGAGGCAAGAAACAAAGCAAAGAGTACGCTATGAAATAAGAAGAGAGAATCAATGATAAGAAAAATAGAAGAAATAGAGAAAAGTTATAATAGACAGAACGTAAGATTATTCCATAAGAAAACAGCGGAGATACAAAATAAGAGGAAAAAAGGTCCAATGCTAGTACATAATAAAAAAGGTGAAATTGTGGGTGAAGAGGAACTGATACTAAAGATATGGTCAGAGTACTACGAACAGGAATTATCAACCCAAAATATTGAAATTAAAAATACACAACAGCAGCAAGAACGGGATTTGAGTGAAATAAACCCGCCCACATTTGAAGAAATAAGAAAAATATAAACATTAAAAAATAATAAGAGTGCGGATGAAGATGAAATAACAGCAGAACTGATCAAATACGGCGGACCAAAATTAACAGAACGAATACACAAGCTTCTATTAAGTATATGGAAAAAATATTAAATGCCTACGGAATGGACCAAAAGTTTAATAGTGCCAATTTATAAAAAAGGCAATAGCCTAAAATGTGAAAATTATCACCCAATATCATTACAAAATGTAACCTACAAAATAATGGCAAAACCAATTGAAAACAGACTGAGACTGTATGCGGAGCGGGAATTGGGAGAGTATCAAAGTGGCTTTAGGAAGGATAGGTCGACTTTGGATCATATACATTCTCTGAGAATTACATAAAAAAAGTGTGAAAAAAAAATACCAATTTACATAGCCTTCATTGACTTTAAACAGGCATCTTGATTACAAGGATAAAACAGAGTATAATCAAATGGATAGGCCATGTAATGCGAATGGAGAACAATCGAACACCAAAATCTGTTCTGATAGAGAGCCCATATGGGAAAAACCGCAGGGGAAGACCTAAACGAAACTGGAAACAGTGTGTAGAAGAAGATATAAAAGAACTGGGCATTACAGACTGGGAAAACCAAGCAATATGTAGAGAACAGTGGAAAGAAGTGATTAAACTAGCCATGGGCCTTAAAGGCTTGCAGTGCTGAAATATGTGTGTGGCAACCTGATCACAAGACCAGAACAGGAAAATAAAAGACTTAAAGAAGAATACAAAAGGCAACAAAGCCTTTTATGCCAATAAAGCCCCTTTAAACAGTAACCAGCTACAAAAAAGCAACAAAAATACGGATCTACCGTGAGATCATTTAAAAACGAGACGGAGAGTGCCATGGAATTCCTGATTTAGATTCGAACTTTGGTTTAGAGCCATTTGTCATTTAACTTAACCTCAAACAAGACATAAACTTTATTAAATGTCAAAAATTACAGTAAATGCAGCGTACATAAATCAAACAATTAGATATTCTCTGTCGGTTTCTTTGATGTCAAAATACCGATTTGGATGACCTTGAACGGCTCCTGGAGAGGTACTTTCCGATAGTACTAACAGATGGCGCCACAATTTCTGTCACATATGATTGGTACCATACATAGTAACTGGCTCTGATTGGTAGAATTTTGTGCTGCCATCTGATAGTCAAGCTCAGAAATACCCCCCGAGTTGCTGTCCCAGGCACTCTAGACAGGATTTAATATTTGGCATGAGTGTCTCTACTTGTTTGATGTATGTACGCTGGTAAATGTTCAAAGAATTGGAATTTCTGTCTTTGAACATTTACTGTAATTTTTGACGTTTAACAAAGCTTATGTCTTGTTTGAGGTTAAGTTATGGTTGTTCACCAAAGTTATGAAGAAATTCCATGGCACTCTCTGTCCACCTTTTAAATGATCTCGAGGTACATGCCACTAATAAGGCCAATAGTAACGTACGAAATGCACACCTGGGCCCTGAAAGCAGCAGAAGAAGATGAGCTCAGAAAGTTTGAAAGAAGAATACTAAGAAATATATTAGGACCAGTAAAGAAGGAAAATGAACGAACTACAAGAAGAAATAAAAAGAAAGAATACAGTCAGATATGTGAAAACACAGAGACTGAAATGGTTCGGACACATTATGTGATGCCAACACAGTCGAGTCATCAGAAAAATAACAGAATGGAAACCAGAAGGGAAAAGGTACAGAGGAAGACCAAAAAACAGATGATGGGATAGTGTGCTGGAAGATCTAAGATTAGTGGAAATAGTAAATTGAAGCCACATCATATTATAAGTTATAAAGACCGGAAGATATGAGAACTAATCCATCTCGGAAAATGGATTTCATAACATCCAGAAAGGATAAGGATATAACCCTCATTGGGTTATGGAGCTTACATATAACTCCGTTTCATATCGAGAAGAGTTATGCAAATATTTTCATAAATGGAACTCCTGATAAAACAGTGATGTTATTATAACACAATAATAAATTTCTACTAATAGTCCAATAGTAATTTTGTAACGCTATCTTCCGTATAAATTTGGTTCAACAAATATTAAATAATATCTTCAAATTTATACATCGCTCATCTAAGCGTTATCGTAAACCACGGCGTGTCAATGTCCAAGGAGATAACGAGCGCAGGCCCCAGGCTGCGACGAAAGATACGGAAGACGCACAAAGGCAAACCGCGCGCCGCTCTCCCCACCTAGGAATTTTCCAAGGCATATAAAAGCAGTTGCAGCGCTCATTTCGGGAGACTTTTCCCGAGATTTTTCCAGAAAGATTCTTATTCTTAACCTGAAACCGATATCCTCTCCAGCAGGGCCGCGCCAAGCCAGTGTGCAATGTGTGCACCGCACACGGGCGGCCAAATTCAGGGGCGGCCAAAAAGATTTAAAAATTATATACAAATTACAAAAAAAAATAAAAAATGTACAATTTTTTTACTTTACAAATTTTAGAAGTTCATAAATATGTACCTACCTATATAGGTATAAAAAATGTTTATTGTGTAAATCTGTAAATGAACACCTGATAATATGGTTACATGGATTATTGTTTATGTAAATTCTCGAAGTTAGTTTTTATTCCGTGGCGGCTAATTGTTAAGCGAAGCCAACTTGAAGGAACGCTTTTCATGCATCTTTATGCAATGATTACAAAAAAGCCGGATATTTATCAGAAGCAACAAAACGTGACTTTTCAGAAAACTGGCGGCTGGCAGCTTTTATTGACTGTGAAACATATCGTATTTATGAAGTAGGTATTTATATTATTTTTGATCGGGGTGGCGGCGATCTCTTTTGTCGGTAAGTACCTAATTGTTTAAAGCCGATTTTAAGAAATATAATATTATATTATGCTTACATTAATGCTGTGGTAATATGGGTGCAATGATAATTATTTGGTCATTTAATTTTTGAATTGGCTGCAGAGAAGATCGAGTAGAGAAAATTAATTTTGTTAGTGATTGTGTTTTGAAGAAAGTTGAAGAAAAGTTATAAATATGGTAAGTACCTACATACATATCAATCATATATCAATCAATACACAGATAGTTACCTACATATTCTTAAATTGTATTAAGTAATAAAATTGTTATAATTTTTCTAGAACAGAAAAACGAAAAGGCTGTCGGGTTTTCAGTATCGAAAACAAAGTCTACAAAAAAAAGAAGAAAAGAAAAAACTGGCCAATACTTTAGAAAGATATTTGAAGCCAGAAAATGTGTCAGCGGAAGCATTAGAATCAAGCTCTAGTTCTCTTTCCGGGCCACTTAATGAGCCGTGCGTCCAAGAAGTCGAAATGGAAATTATGAGGGAAGATTCCGAATCTGGGGAAGAGAAGGTGACTTTATCTGTCTCGGAGTTTCCAAAACCAGAGAGAAGAGAAGTTGGTCACGCTGAAGAAGCCAGCACGTCATCCTCATCAAGGCTTTCTGAACTAAAGAAATTTGGCTGCTCATCAGATTCACAGCAGTCGCAGCAGGACACAGCAACTTCAGATGATCCTGGAGAGTGGCCTGAGATAATATCAACAACATTAACAAAAATTTTAGTAGAAAGAGGGCCTGTTCAGGTAACGCAATTTAATTTCCCAACTAATGAAAATTGTCGAAGGTTTTCGAAAAAATATGTCTACCGTTCTCTTCCAAATGGAGAAGAAATTAATAGACCGTGGTTAGTTTATTCAATAAAAAATAATGCAGTTTATTGCTTTTGTTGTACAATATTTGGCAAAATTAAAAACAATTTTTCGCAAAAGGAAGGTGTTTCTGACTGGCAGCATTTGTCACTATTGATTTCAAGGCACGAAAAAAGTGATACTCACAATGCAAATGTTAAAAATCAGTTAGAACTTATAACATTTTTATCAAAAGAACAAACTGTAAACCAGACGCAACTACGTTTGTTGAATGCAGAAGCAAAGCACTGGCATGCTGTGATTGAGAGAATAATTTTAATAATACAATATTTGTCACGACAGTGTCTTGCTTTACGCGGGCAATCTAATAAATTATTTGAAAGCAATACCGATAATTTTTTAAAAGCTGTTGAGATGATCTCAAAATTTGATTCTGTTATGTCAGAACATGTGCTTCGGACTCAAAAGTCACAAAAAGATGAAACACGAATGGTAAATTATTTAGGGGACAAAATTCAGAATGAAATAATAGATGTCATTGGTAACAAAATTAGAAATAATATTTTGGATTTAATTAGAAAATGTAAATGCTATTCTATCATTCTTGACTGTACACCGGATATTAGTCATATCGAACAAATGACTATAATTTTTAGATTTACAATGTTGAATGAGTCCTCAAAAAAAATTGAAACACGCGAGCATTTTATAGAATTTTGTCCTATTAATGATTCAACTGGAGTGGGTTTAACTGATTTTTTAATGAATTTACTTTCAAAGTTGAATTTAAATATTTACGACATGCGTGGCCAAGGGTACGATAATAGGGAAAATATGCGCGGCAAACATAATGGTTTGCAAACAAAAATTTTAGAAATAAATCCGCGAGCATTTTTTGTGCCGTGCACAGCCCATACATTAAATTTAGTAGTGAACGATGCTGCTAAAGTTTCTTTTGAGACTTCTGGTTATTTTGATATAGTTCAAGAATTATTTGTTTTTTTTTTCTGCGTCGGTAAAAGGATGGTCAATTCTGAAAAAACACACAACAAATTTAAATTTAAAACCACTTAGTGATACACGGTGGTCTAGTAGAATAGACGCTGTGAAGCCCCTGCGTTACCAAATTGGGCAAATATATGATGCATTGGTAGAAGTAATTGAAGATCGTTTATCCGTACAAGACCACAGTGCTTCACATCAAGCTAAATCTTTGGCATTAAAAATTCAGAGTTATAAATTTTTGTGCTCAACAATTATTTGGTACAATATTTTAATCAAAATTAATGTTTTGAGCACGATGATGCAAAATCCTACTATAAATATAAAAACTTGCTTAGAGCATTTTAAAAATTTGTTAGATTTTTTCTTAGCTCTTCGATCAGATGAAGAATTCAATAATGTTCTTACTGACGCTAATACACTTGCGGATGAACTCGGTATTGAACCTAATTTCCCTGCTGTTCAGTCTGTTAGACCACGAAGAAAACCCAGACAATTTGATTATGAACACAGTGATGAACCAATTATTGATCCAAAAAATTATTATAAGGTTAACGTTTATTTTAATATATTAGATCAAACTTTATCGTCTTTAAGTGACAGATTTGAGGGAATAACAAGATATGATACTATGTTTGGATTTCTCTATAATATATTTGATTTAACAGAAAACGAGCTATTACAATGTTGTAAAGATTTACATCTTCATCTAACTGATGATTCTAGAAAGGAATCAGAGGTAGATGGAATAGAATTATTTGAAGAGATAAAATCTTTAAAATTACATCTTAAACCTACTTCAGCTGAAAAGCATCAGTTAGAACCCCAGTCCATTCTTAAATATATTTTTGAAAATCAGCTCATAGCATCATTTCCAAATATGTCAATAGCTCTTAGAATATTACTCACGTTACCAGTTTCAGTTGCGTCTGGTGAGAGATCTTTCTCCAAACTAAAAATTATTAAAAATTATATGCGATCCACAATGTCACAAAGCAGATTAAATAATCTGTCTATAATAGCAATAGAAAGCGACACGATGGATTCCATCGATTTAGAATTAGTAATTAAAGAATTTGCGGAGAAAGAAGCTAGGAAAGTTGCTATTTTATAATTTTCTAAAATTTTGTTGTTTTTTTATTAATTTTATTCCACTATTTTTTTTAAATTTTATTGTTAATAAAACTTTTTTAAAATTTCTGTTTTTCACTTAAATTAATTTGATTTGTTACAGTTAAACTAGGTATGTACTACATAAAATTTATATTTTACAACAAAAATGTAAATTTTGGGGCGGCAAATTTGGCTCTGCATACAGGCGGCCATTGATGCTGGCGCGGTCCTGCTCTCCAGCATTACCCAGAGAATCTGTTCCGAAGCTAGTTTGATCTGGCAGGGACACATGTCAATAAGAGTATAATGTAAATGCAGTGCAAAGCCAATCACAGAACAATGTGCCAATGTCGCCATGTTAATTATTGGAGGGAAACTATAGTTTTGGACATCTTAAAACTTTTCGCAATTCCCTTTGCAACCGCGGTTCTAAATGGAAACTGAACTGAAATACATGAAACGCGCTGCTGAAAAAGGATACTAAAAGAGAGCAAATTTAATAACAAATAAGAAATTCTATATAATTGCAAAATAAACAAAACGACTAACCCAATTACTGACTATAAATCACTAACCTAACACTTTTTGGTTACCTGCATCACGACGTTTGTTTTGAGAACTGATCACTTACGACACTTACGCCCAACCACTGAAGTAAACTATAGTTTAGTGCGCCTAACAAATATACGTATCCAGTTACGTCGCAGTGACGTCATCGCTCCGCCCAAAAACAGCTGATCGAGGACAACCTTTGTATGGTTTGTTATGGGGCTTCTGGTGCTTTTTCGATTTTTAGGCAAAAATCGACCACTTTTTAGACGATATAGGTAGGAATCTGACTGTACGATCAGAGCGATCGTCCAAGACCGACCAATTTCAAACACATTACTTATATGACTAAGCACACACTGCTGCGTTAGCGAACAACTGCTTAGGCCAGCGAGCCGGCATCGTCCGCAGGGTTGCCAGGTCTACTTATTTTCCCCGAATCTAAGGATTTTTGATGTGTTGAAGGGGTAAAGGGATATTTCGTCAGCTTGCCCGTAAATCTTGGGAAATTTTTAAATTTCCGGAAGCTGAATAACAAAATGAATAAATTAAGCGGATTTTCTCCAAAGTTGTTGCAAATCTGAAAAATTACACATGAAATTTTGACGGCGCGTCATCTAGTGATTAGAATCCGAAGTAATGTAACAGGTACATCTCTAGAAGATAGGTAGCTGTAAGCAGTGCCTCTGCTTCGGAATAGTGCAACGTCTGCTTCTTTAAAAAGAAGCGCGGGACTTTTTAAAAATTATTTTCAAGTAAATCGGTAATTCACCGAACAAAATAGCCCGTTTGAGGTTATAACAACAAGTTCCAATCTTGCAACATTTTTGTCAATGTTTTACGAAATGTTAAACAATAAAAATTGTATTTAATGCATATTTGTTTTAATTTATACACCCAACAATACAATAAAGTTTTAACAGTTGCTCGGCACTGGCTAGGAAAATCTAGGGATTTTTGAAGCTGACATCTAGGGACAAAATAAAATTTCACCTGGCAACGCTGAACTTCAAACGTTCAAACTTGTTTGAAATTTGGTCGCTCTTGACCTACGAACGCATGCGCAATAATTTTAGATTCCCTACTACCACTGCGCCCTACACTTACAAGCCATGCTGTTGGAGATTTGGTAACCCTGCTGGTAGGCCAATTTTTGTACTGTTTACATATTTATAAATATTCGTTCAAATTCGGCGTGTTATTAAATATTAATATGCTAGACTGCTCTGAGATTGAAGAAATACATTTACTTATATTACTGTATTCTTCTTGTTAAGTCAAAGTAAAATTGCTGCTAGTATTTATAGATTTTTATGAAGTATTTCGCTACAATCAACCGAGTTAACAATCTAACCTTTATTTTAGCGCATTTCTTGTAACTTTTAATTTTATATTTAGAATGCCACGAAGACGCTGTGTACCAACCACGACAGTAGCTTAAAAGAAAATCGCATGCAAACTATAACAACATTTTCTTTTCCAATGGACGAGATCCGAAAGAAAGCATGGCTTAGTGCAAATACCAAGAGAACGTTGGACCCCAACAAAAAGTGCTGTCGTGTGTGAAATACATCGTAATGGAAAAGACATTTGAAAGCGTTAGAAATAAGAGTGGGGAACTGCAGAAGCTGATTCTGCATTACCCTCGATTAGCTGACCGTGCTGTCCCAAGAGTATTTCCAAATGTACCAGCATATTTGCGGTCAAAAGTGCCTCAAAAAAGCACAAATCCTGAATGTAGAAAAAAACAAATATTGGAAAGACATGCACAAAAAGTGAAAGTGTTTTTAAATGAAGACCTCAGCAGTTTTTCGAAGTTTATGGAACAATTTACAACACACAAATTTAGATGTTACCGTGCAGAGAAGTTTATTATGTTCAGATAAGATTATTTACAGTAGCACCACCATAATTATTGCATATACTCTTAATCAGCAGTGGTGTATAGAAAATTACAAACTTTAAAATAATTACAGAAATGTTCTTTTATTCATAAGTTGCATAGGTTAAGTCGTTTAATTTTTATAAATATACTGTTACATGTTTGTATTACTTGAGTATGTAAATAAATGTCACAATTACAGAAGGTATCTTTAGTTAATTACAGAGTAACATACGATAAAGAGTAAACCTGTGCTCTTTTAAGCAAAACTATTTCAAATTGAAGTATTGTAATTTAGGACTACCAACTACCAGAGATGCAATGTTGCCAAGTCTAGCAGCATGGCTTGTACGTGTATTAGGCAGTGCTACTACCAAACGTAAACAAACACACCCAACGTAAAATTATTTTGCGAATACCATAGTTCATTGAATAAAAATATAATAATAGAAATGCATTACCTGTCAAACAGTGGTCTGAGCAAACTGAAACAAATCTAATCTTTTGTGGTGTCAAATAGTCAAATCTACTCTTCTGAGAGTCTTCACCCACAACTACTTTCTTTTATGCCTTCAGGGATATCTCGATCTCTTCTATCTCGCACACCAAGAAATACAAAATATTTCTTTTTAGTCTCTTGGTTACTTCTACTTGAACACGCAAACACAGCACAAAATCTTGGCATTTTTGCCGGTTTCGAGGTTATGTTTTTTATTCACTATCAAATATGTTAGGTACTTAACCAACTTTTGGATTAAACTAGACACCCTCTCATTAAACTATTTTGCAGAAATAAAGATTTATTTATTATTATTATTAAAGTCCATAGCTTTCTTCGATTTTCAACTAAAAAGAGTATTTTAACCTGGAATACGAAAATCTTAACCATTTGTCGGTGGTCATTGATACCTACATTACTACCAAAGGTTGCAATACAAATGGAGTGCTGCCTTTATCTGTTTACAGAGTTAATAAAAACACATACCTACTGCTGTATTAAATAATAAAGAAACAAGGTATCGACATACACGTTAGCATATAAGCTTGGTAACCGCAGAAGCAGTCTGCATACTGGATGACGTGCCACCTTCCCCTGCTCACAGTGCTCACTCACTTCACTTCATAGTTACGAGGCAACCTAGTTTTACTTACTACTAGTGCAGGAGCTGCCGATCACTCATATCGTACATACTTCTGTCCAGTAGTGGATGATTATAGTAATATTTAACAACTGCCAACCCTACCTTCCTCCTTAGCTCAATTCTTTTTTGACTAACTTTGACTGAATACATAGTAAGCGATATTTGCAGTGTACTCTGTTCATCATTGGAATTTGTAAAATATCAATAATATTGTAGATACAGCTCATAATTCAAAAACCGTTCGATTTATTATCAAGCAGATATAAAAAAAAACAAAAATGAACTTTGATTTTTGAAACGTGTAGTATATTCAATAACAATGCACATGCAATATATCTACGAAATTCTTTCCTTATTCTAATTTTTTCAAGGTCAAAACATATTTTTCTACTTTATAACACCGATTTTCGATGTTCAATATGAATGCCTCCATTGATTACACTATTTTCAACCAGCAATATTAAAAAATCACAGTTTAGGAAAACCACAAAAAACTAATTTTAAAGTAATTTAGAGGAAGCGATAACAAATTCCGGTTTGTTTGTATACATAAATAATAGGTTTAATTTTGTTACAAAAATTTTTATTAAAAAGGAAAATGCTTATCTGGTGTAATGAGGTCTTTAGTGGCGCCGTCGTTGTTTTATTTTTATAAATTATTTGCCCTTTTGTTGCCAGTTAGCTCAGTTTACGACAAGAAACCTCTCACTCTTATCACAGTCCTGGTTACAGATAAATCAACGCAGCAAAGCTTCGCAAGTTGACACAATCTGGCTTGTAACACTGAATATATACAGTGTGTCTAATATAAAGAGAGCCAGTATGGGAAAAAGTTTCATAATTAAAGGACTAACAAAATGACACCTAGAAATTTTTCGTATGATTTTCCGTTTTTAAGTTATCTTAAAAAACTATTCTTTGGATTTTTAATTTTATTTTTTTGGCGTTAATATTAAAGTTCGCAACAAAACTTCGTTGTGGCAACTTTTAATTGACTTAAATATTACGTTATTAATTTTTTTATCCGACGTGTCGTCATCGAGTAACCATCATCTACTTCATTCATTAAATGCGGTCTTGATTTTCGTATGTCAAATTTTAAGAATCTTTTTACTTCCCTCGTCTAAAAGAGGTCTGCCTGTCTGTCTGTCTGTCTGTCTGTCTGCCTGTTGGCGGTATAACTCAAAAATTATTTGTCGGAGGAAGATGATATTTTGCATGCACATTATATATATACCTGGCATAAAACCGTGAAAATTTCAGACAAATATATACAGGGTGAGCACCTTAAAAACATTTTTGTTTATTTTTACGTCAATTTTGAAATAGAAGGAAGCAATAATTTTCACATAGGTCAGGCTTTACAATTACCGAAAGTAGGACTCAACAGATACAGGATAATGTCACAAAAGCGTCGAAACGTTTCAACAATAAGACAGTTCTCTTAAATAGAGACGCGCGACGCAGCGATGCAGTTACGATCGCTGCGCAGATGCCGTTACGATCGCTATGTAGATGCGGCGGGTTCAAACCCCAGCGGAATACGTTTTTTTTTTAAATTTGCAAAATGACTAATTCGCGCAAGGGAAGTTCGGTGTAAACCCATTTACAGATTTTTTATTCTCTATTCAACACTGTACCACACATCATGGTTTAATTCCTTTTGGAATATTTTTTGACCATCATCAAGAAATTTTTGGATACGGACCTGTGTCCTACAGCACTTCATACGTTGTTTCAGCTTTTGTAATTTAAGGAAAGGTGTACTATGCCACACTGCATATTTTTTTATCCTTAATAATCGCGTATGGTTTGGAAATACAAATAATCTTCTATAGTAAATAGTTAACTTATTGATTTTTAAAAGTTTATAAACAATAATTCAAATTAGAAATAGAAATAAACACATCCAGTGTGGCTCATTAGTTATTTCCTTAAATTGCAAAGCTATAGAATGCCCTATATTTCGGTAGTTTAAGAGTTTTGCGTTAAAATGCTAATCGTTTTAATGTAAAGTTGTATAGATCTAAAGTTAACTGTTGTGGAAATATTAACAATTTTATGCAAAAAAATGTTGAATTTCAGGAGGCTGCTGTTACAGCAAACAACTGAGTGAAAGAAAACGTTATCAAAAGATTATGCTGTCTGTGAATTACTTTTCGAGTGTAAAATGGTGGCTCTGAGCATTAATGCTATACAGGGTGCTCAAAATTTACAAATTTAATAATTAATTTTTTTTTAAATACAACGCCCTGTATATTTTTATATTTTTGGAAAGCCCTTCTAATAAGAGTTCTTCTGATATCTTACTTCCTTTCTGTTTAATTTCAATTAAACATATTCAATTTTTATTCCAAAAATGAGAAATGCATACTAGCCATTCAATGCCATAGTTCATAAAGAGTTCAGTGTATTATCGCAACTGCATGATTAGCAAAATCGCTAAAGGAGCTCATAGTGGCCTTGCTAAACGCTGACGGTTTGTTATCACATACGAGAACAATCTTTTATACTTTGAAATAATGCAATTTTAGTAGGAAGCGATATGTAAATGGTGTACATATAGGCCGAGAATTTATAATAAAAACAATCAGCATTAAGTGTTTGATTCATTAACATTGAGGTACAGCTTGGTCCACGAGGGAAGGCGAGCGGCTGGCGCATGCCGATCGACAGCGGATAGACACAAATTCGTAAAATATCAAATGCAGTGGCGTAGTGCTTCCGCTATTTCTTATCAATTGGTAGGTACCAATATTTAATTTATTCACATGTTTGGATGTTTAGTATGATATGAGGCTGGCATATGAGCATGGGTCATTCTTTATCAAATTCATAAAAACCGGCCCATTTAAAAATTTCCATCCGCCGGCAAGACGGCTCGACCTCGCCCTTAATTTACAGAAATTTTTCTCCCGGCTAAAGCAGATTGCAAACACAAACGCATTACAAAATTGGCCGTCGCTGAGCATATTTTTACAAATGGGCACACTTTAGAATTCGAACAGGCCAGAGTACTTGCCAGAGTACCTCAGTAATTCCCAGGAATGATACATGAAGCCATAGAAATAGAAAAACATCCAAATAATATAAACAGGGAAGATAATTTTAGACTTGGATTCCTGTCATTCACGGTCTAAAGCATTGCAACCATCGATCGTCAGCCGGTCACGCACCGTCGCCTCAAAGTGCATTGGACTTGAACGACCAATTAACGTTACGCCGTTTAGTACGGCTGGCACAGAGGACTATAAATACATCCATACCGCTCTCCAGCTCTTAGATCAATTTTGACTCTGATGATGGAAACTGCAATGTTTTGCTAAACGTTATTCTATATGGGTGAACAAACAGTAAAGAGGTCAAATATGCCTACGTACCCTTGTTCACAAGGTACTCTAATAACACGGATCAAATTGTGACGGGCCGAGTATATTTTAATTCGTTTGCTTCAATTTGTTCACTAAACGACCGGCAACTTTTCTCGCGTCTCGGTGCTTACTAGGTTGCCTATCTGGTATTTCTTTAAATTTTGGAATTGCAGTGCATGCACTCTTTCGGAGCATGTACATTCAATGCAATTTCCAGCTTTTATTTTGGAAAACGAGAATTTCTAAATCCTCTTCCGAACTACAAGTTGCACATAATCCGGTGCGTGATTGAATTTTGGTATTAACTATGTTACGCGCACCTCTCTGAGGATCCAGGAATAAATTATAGTTCGGAAGCAGAAATCTTTAGGTCGTTTAAAATTCGTAAGGTAGGCTTTGTTAGTCTTTTTATGGCCGACGGGCTGACGTTTAGATTCCATTTTCCATAGTATGCGACCTCAGAGCTGAACGGACGTGCGCGTGTAGCTGCTGATATTTGTATTTCTATTGTAAAAGATTTTCGTTACTATACCCAATATGAGCCGAAGAAGAGTCCGAGGTGTTATCGCCGCTGAAGATAATAATGACGACCTTGCCCAGAAGATAGTAGGAAAACTAATGGAAAGTGGAGATTTTATGGAGAAACTGGAGGGCATAATCAATAAATCTATAAAAAAACATATGGAGGCGACGATCAAGCATCTCGAGGAGAAAGTTGTGCAACTCGAACATAAACTTGAAAAAGCGATAGCAGAATTTGATGATATTCTAGATGGTTACGAACAGTATACACGAAGGAACAGCGTTAGAATTTTTGGTGTACCTGAAGTTCCACATGAGAATACCGAAGAAGTAGTAACCAAACTCTGCAAGGAGAAGCTTAACGTTGAATTATCTGCTAATGCAATCGATATAGCTCACCGTTTGAAAGGTAAAGAAGGAATGCATCGGCCGATTATAGTGAAGTTCGTACAAAGAAGTGTCAAAAAAGAGGTTTACAGTAAGAAGAGCAAGCTCAAAGGTTCCAAGATAATTATGCGAAAAGATCTAACATGGAAAAGAAATGAACTTGTGAAATCAGCTGTAAACAAGTTCGGACATAATGCTGTGTGGTCAAACGATGGGGTCATCTTTGTCAAGGTAAACAATTTGATTAGAAAAATTAATACGTATAGTGAAATAAATGCTCTTTCAACCTGATTGTGTGCAGTGAACGCGTGCACTGATAACTTCTACGTCGATTAGATACTCTCATACTCGCTAGTATAAGTATTAATTTTGATTATTATTTATTTATGTTTACATCTGTGAAACCGAACTGTACGAGCAATTATAATAACACCGGTAATTTAGCAGTAGCGCACTTGAATATTTGGTCACTTGTTCCCAAATTAAATTACATACAGACTCTTGCAGCTGATTACGATATATTATTGCTATCCGAAACATATCTTAGCTCTTACATAGACAACAAGACCGTTTACATACCAAATTATAATTTAATTCGTAAAGATAGAGCTACTCATGGCGGTGGTATTGCTGCTTACATACGAAATGATTTAAATTATAAAATAATTGAAACCAATGATGAGATTGAACAGCTATGGGTTTCTGTGAAAATAAAATCTAATTTACTGGTATTTGGTGTAGTATATAGACCTCCGTCTACTAGTTATAAGACCTTTACTGACAATTTGGAGCTCTCGTTTACATTATGTGCATCTCTATCTGATAGTGTTTTTTGTTTGGATGATGTAAATATTGATATGTTAGACTGTGCCCATCCAAGCACTAGGTATTTTTCTGAATTTTTTAATTGTCTTAATTTGTATCAGCATATCACAACTCCTACTAGAGTTACACAAGATTCACAGTCTCTTATTGACGTTATAATCTCCACTAATCCATCTTTAATAAAACATTCCGGTGTTCAACTGAATTCGGAATCTGATCACGATGTAATTTACTGTGCCATTAATGTAAGTGTACCCAAACAACCTCCAGTAGTAAAAACCTTTCGAAACTTTAAATTTTTTGATAAATATTCTTTTCATAATGATTTCCAGTTACTCCCATTACAACAAATATACTACGTAAATGACGTTAATGAAAAACTATTTATATTAAATACTAATTTAATTAATATTTTTGAGAAACATGCACCCTGAAGAACAATAAAGTTTACTAAAAAACCAGCACCTTGGCTGACAGACAATATTAAATTAATGATGAAGATGAGAGATAAAGCTAAAATAAGATTCAAAAAATCTAAAAATGTAAATCATTGGGAATATTATAAATCACTCCGAAACTTTACGAGCCAAAGTATAATAAATGAAAAAAAAGCCTACTATTTGCACAAAACTAAAAGTCAAAATTCAAAACAAATTTGGCAATCTCTTAAAACTTTAAATATTCAGAATTCCTTAAATTATAAAATACCTGAAAATCTATCTCAACCGGATGAAGTAAATAATTATTTCATTAACAGCGTACAAACACTTTCAGTTGATTCAGAAGTTAATAGTTATTATTTAAAAAATAAACACATAAATGTAACTGGCGAATTTAAATTTGAAACTGTAACGGAAGAAACAGTTACTAAATTAGTAAAACAAATCAAAACAAATGCAACTGGCTCAGATGGTATAAATTTAAGAATGATCGATTTATGTTATCCCTTAATTAGTAAATATTTAACACACATTATTAATGCGTGCCTTACAGATATGGTTTTTCCAGACTGTTGGAAGATCGCGTTGGTTTCACCTTTGCCAAAGTCTAGTGATCCACAAGATTACTCTGATTTTAGACCTATTAGTGTCCTTCCAACTTTTTCAAAAGTTCTGGAAAAGATTATGAGTGATCAGATGAGATTTTATTTGAACAATTTTAATTTAATTCCTGAAAATCAATCAGGTTTTCGTCCATCTCATAGTTGTACCACCGCTCTTCTCAATATAACAGATGACATATTACAGGCAACCGATAACGGTAAAGTCACTATTCTTACACTTTTAGATTACAGCAAAGCATTTGACTCTATTAACCATGAATTGCTGTATTCTATATTTCAATATCTTGGATTTGCACCTAATGCAATAACGTTACTTCGAAGTTATTTTAATAAACGATATCAATGTGTAAAAATCGATAATAGAATCTCTAAGTCCCAGCAAATACTTCAAGGAGTGCCGCAAGGTTCGATTTTAGGCCCGTTACTATATACCATTTACACTTCAAATTTTCCTAATTATATCAAGTTTAGTAAAATTCATATGTACGCAGACGACACACAAATATATATATATCTTTTTATCTTTCTCAACTTAATGCAGCCTTGGAACAATTGTCTGATGATTTAAATCGGTTGGCTGAGATGTCATCGAAACATGGTCTAATCCTTAACCCCAATAAATCTTGTGTTCTTCTATTTGGAAGAGATGCTGATAGGCCTGATATCCAAAGTATTTTACGCGTCGCAATTAATAATACTAATCTACCTCTCAAAAATAGTATGAACAATTTAGGTTTGATATTAGATAATACCTTTAGATACAGGCAACATATTAATAAATGCATACAAAAAGCTTACATTAGTTTAAAGCTGTTATATCCCCATACACATTATTTGGATCCATCAATTAAAAAAATGTTGTGCGAATCATTAGTGCTTTCTCAGTTCTCTTATTGTTCAGAAATATTTTTTCCTAGCCTAGATTCTAATACTTCCAATAGAATACAACGTATTCAAAATTCATGATTAAGATTTATCTACGGTATGCGTAAATATGACCATATATCACACAAATTATCTGAATCTAAGTGGCTTAATATGAAAGACAGGCGTTTGCTTCGCACAGCATCGTTATACCATAAAATTATCTTTGAAAAGAACCCACCTTATTTATATAATAAAATTCAATTTAGAACTGATGTACATCATTTAAACTTGAGATTCAGGGGTCTAATTACTCCTCCATACCATAGAACAGCCTTATTTGAGAGATCCTTTCAATACAATATCAGTAAAGTTTACAATAACCTCCCAGAATCATTAAAACTTTTAACGCCATCACTGTTTAACAAAACATACTCAAAATTTTTGTCCAGCCAATGTTCGGAAATTTAACCAAAACAAAGGTTTATGGTTGCTTTTACATTCAGGTTTTCCAGACAATTATATTACTTTGTCGTGTTATACTACCCTAAACAAAATATTTAGGCATTACATTTATAGTGTTAGTTAATTAATCGAGGTCCAGTTGAAAAGCGGTATAATACTGAACTGGTCCTCGTGTTTCCACTGCTCTACGATACCTATTTTTAAAAAAATTTTTTTTTGAGTGTTAATTTTTAATTGTAGTTGATGGTGGAATAAACACATTATTATTATTCTTTCAGGCCTTCTTTTACTGTTTAATTATTGAGATCCTCTGTCGGTAAACGCTGCTCATTGCTGGGGCTGGTTTTAACCGCCTGCGCCTTAAGTGTTGCTTCTGGCGTCACAAAATTGTTCCTGTCGCCGCCTCTGCATCCATCGTGGCTCCTTTGTCTGCAATATTTCGAAGACTACGTCGCCGGCTGTGCATCACGTGGAGGAGAGGAGATAGCTGCCACAGATCTCCGCTCCTGGTACGAAAGGTTAGACGTTTCTTGTACGCTGCGTCATTGAACTCGTGAACGGCGATACCCCGAGCTCCAGCTGGTGACAACAATTCAACCTGGAGGTGCCGATAGCACTTCGTATCGTGCCTTCGCGCTTACCAATTATTGTGTCAATTCATATCTTCTATTTCATAGCAACCTTCAGTCGCTTTATGCCGCTAATTACCTTTCGTATTGCCGCTGTTTATTAATTGTAAAAATAGCAAATGGGACTTATTCGCACAACTCATTTTAAGAGCGCGCTGTTAGCGAAGACATTGTTTGTACTTTCTTCCCATTTACACGAGAGTTGCATTTAAGCGCACCAATTAGCGTATCGAAACTGCTGAGGCCTCCGCGGTCCGGGTACTACGCGATTTAAGTGATAGCATATCACAGAAGCTTTTTCTTGTGCGCTTTATATAACGCACTCATTTTACGGACCCCTTCGCTGCCGGCTGTTTGCGCCTAATATTTTAGTCTAGCCTGTTAGCTGGCACGAGACCGGTGTGCTATTTTAATTCAAGTAACGTAACTTTTCACACCTGGACTCATCTTGAGCTTAATGAGCCCAGTTTATTGATTAATTAAGGAGACACTTTAGCGCTGATGAAATATATTGTTGACTTTTCACTTTCACGATAGTACAAGTTATAGCGATACTTTTATTATGGTTGTGATGTATATATCTGTTCGGAGGAAATATTAATATCATTTGGATAGTCATGTGTTTTCGTAACGTATTGTGGTAATATTAAAGCTTCGGTACTCGATTTTATTGTGTTCTTTTATTTTGTTGTTTATTACTGTAGTAGCATTGCAGTAAGGTCGATGAGGTTTATTGTATGGTTTATTTTGATTTGTTGGTGAGGTTGTGTCCTCTATTTAGGACCAATAGCGTTTGCTTCCCGTCGTGCTTTGGGCATTTTAGGTTCTTGGCGCCCTGGCTGATATTTGTTTTATTGTTTTTCTACGTCGCGATTACGCTGAAGCTGGATCGAGATCCACGCCCTCATCGAGCTAGCCGAAGCACTTCTTTATTAACGTCCTCCTCACAAACCAGCATTTCTCAACTCCTGATAAGGCTTAGCCTCAGCCACGTTATAAAATCATGGGTGGCTTGTAAGAGTTTACGAGCCACCAAATAACATAACCGTTACACCAACCCTTGTTTCAGTTCACAAGGTGTTAGGCACATTAAGCCAACAAATGCTGGGTGTTTATCTACAAAGACGACAATTTATGAATTTATTTGTAAAGCGGAATACACTTACGCCCATGTTTGTAGTAAAAATAAGTATTTTAGCTATCAACAATGTAAGTCATTCTCTGGGACCTGAGCTACTGCCTACCGCCAAGGGAAACTGCTCCATGCTATTGAAGAGCGCCCCACGTCGTTTTCTGTCTGGAACATCGGGTGGCGTCTAATAATTATTCGAAGGGGCCAGCTACCTAAAAGATACAACTTGTTTTTGACACCCACAAGCGACCATTTCGTATAACAAAAATTCTGCCTCTTTTGTCTTGAGATGGATGAAGCAATTAAGCTTTGTTGCATGGATGTCAATCAATTGGCGTTTTATTGAAAAAAAATAGTTTATAAAATAATTAGAAATACTACTTAAAAACTGTTTAACATCAATTAATTCATAAACTTTAAGAACTTTATTTTTTACCATTTTAATGAACTGAATTTATTCAAACAGTATGCAATCACTAAAAGTAAATGAATTAATAATTGTGCTTCTCAAATGATAACATGCAGTCACGAAAGTAGTCCACTAGTTTTTATACGTGAATAAATCGTTAACGGAAACACAGCTTGGTATATTTACACAGTATCAAGCGCCTGTTATACTTTTCTGGGTTTCTGTTGCTGTTTTACAATCATTTTTTTTTCTCAAAAATTGTGACATCCCAGTGAACGTGCCAGTTATTCGCAAGTGTTTTTCAAATGCTTTTTACATAACACCATCCGTGGGAAAATGAATAAATGTTATTACTCCCATATCTGGTGCGATCATTAATTTCTTAAACGAAGGAGGGGCTAATTAATTAAAATGTATGTTTTCACACCCCGGTCTGATGATGTACGAAAGTAGTGATAAGGAAGCTTTTGGATTTATAACTCGACCGGCAGTACAACATGACTTCCAAGATGAAATGTCGAGAAATCGATAAAATTATAAATCAAAGTGAAACAGAAGAAATTTCACCTGCAGTTCCTGGTTGCACTAAAAACACAAAACACTATTTTTTGGAATTCTGTGACAATACTAGCATTTATGGTTTTAAGTTTTTAGGAGAAGAGAAGCGAACTATTATCGAAAGGTAAGTGCAATTTGTAAACCGTCGTAATTAATTTCTTGTCTAAATTTTAGGCTGTGGTAGTTTATCGTCATTACTGTGTCACTTACCTGCTGCATCTACTTAATTGTCCAAACTTACCAAAAGTGGATTTCTGCCCCTGTTATAGTATCATTTGCTACCACTCAAACTTCGATTCGCGACATCCCGTTTCCGGCTATAACAATCTGCTCCGATGTTAAAGCTGTTCGTGAAGCGTTCAATTACACAGATGTAGAATTAAGAACAAACAGCAACGGAAGTGTATCTCTAGAACAGTATGTTGAAGTAGAAATATAAAATGCAACTGACACATTTCTTTCAGTGTTCAGCAGTTTAATTACATGAATATGGTTTGTAAAGGGGGTGCCGGAATTACTGATGAAAATACCAAATATGTCGATCAAAGTGCCTTAGAATTTATTGCAGGCGTAAGTAGAATACCCCAAGGTATTACGTGCAGTATGGTAATAAAATAATAATCAAAGGTTGCTCCTCCTCTGAGTGGAATGATTCCCAAGGTTGTATGGAGAGGAACCACTTATGAAAATGCTGAACCATTCTTTACCCCAAATTTAAGCAGCCAAGGGGTGTGTTATACCTTCAACATTTTGGATAGAGAAGATCTCTTTAGAAATGACACGTTAGTATTTAGTATTCCTATTTCGATTGTTTGTTTTAGAACACATTTTTAGAGCTCATTATAAAAACTTCTTCTTTAATGGTAACTCTTCGAATTGGTCGATTGAGGATGGGTTCAAAAAGAGGGGCACTGAAACATACCCCAGAAGCTCTGTTGTATCTGGAATTGACGGAGGCATCGACTTCGTCCTTCACACCGTCGAACAGGATATTGACTACGAATGTAGCAGTAACTACATAGGATTTAAGGTATACATTTGAAAATCGCATAATCCGATCAATCGGTTACTTTTTAAGGTTACACTGCGACACCCGTCGCTGATCTCCAAAGGCAGAAAGAGTTTTTTCAGCGTACCCCTGAATCAAATTGTGCTTGCCACAGTTAAACCCATCATGATGAAAACTTCTCCAAAGCTAAGAAGTTACAAACCTGAGAAAAGGCAGTGTTTCTTTCGAACGAAAAACGTTTGCGATTCTACAAAAATTACTACCAGCCGAACTGCCTTATGGAATGTCTCACCAACTTCACTCTTGACATGTGCGGATGCGTTAGCTTCTACATGCCCAGTAAGCTTTTCATTAAATATAAGTTTACTTTTAATAACTGATATCCATAGGAGATAACTTTACTCGTATTTGTGGTTCGGGCAGTAGAAAATGTGCAGAGAGAGCAAAAGGTAAAGTTCAAAGACTTTGTAAACGTTCAATAATGGTAAGCTTTTGACCGTTTTGTATTTGTTACCCAACTCGGATAACAACTCTACTAATAAAGATCAAAAATCGTATAGCGAAAAATGTCACTGTCTTCCATCTTGTACGTCTCTGGACTTTGAAGTTGAAGTGTCCCAGTCGAACTGGGAATGGGATAGATTCTACCAAGGCAGTAGGACATGTCAAATAAGTAAGATTCTTTCTAACTGAGGTAAATTACTCCTCAAATATAAACCTCTTTCTCCAGATTCCATTACTCAAGGCTAAAGGTATTCTTCAAAGACATGCAGTTTATTACTTCGATTAGGAACGAACTCTATGGAACAACTGATTTTCTGGCGAGCTGTGGAGGCTTGTTGGGCTTATTTATGGGATTTTCGTCGATATCTCTGTTTGAAATCTTGTATTTATGACGTTAAGGTTTATATGTAACGTAAGAAAATATAGAAAAGACCATTGGTCAGGATCAGAAGTACTACTGGAAGTTAAAGTAGACACTTGAAGTGCTATTTGTTCAAGTATTGTACATTTAATTCAACTGAGGTAAATTACTCCTCAAATATAAACTTCTTTCTCCAGATTCCATTACTCAAGGCTAAAGGTATTCTTCAAAGGCATGCAGTTTATTACTTCGATTAGGAACGAACTCTATGGAACAACTGATTTTCTGGCGAGCTGTGGAGGCTTGTTGGGCTTATTTATGGGATTTTCGTCGATATCTCTGTTTGAAATCTTGTATTTTATGACGTTAAGGTATATATGTAACGTAAGAAAATATGGAAAAGACCATTGGTCAGGATCAGAAGTACTACTGGAAGTTAAAGTAGACACTAGAAGTGCTATTTGTTCAAGTATTGTACATTTAATTCAGTTGGCCCAAATTATTTAATTGTTTTTTGTGGTTGCCATATACGTATTTAAACAGATTCAACGAGCTAGCGACTGAAATCTTTCGAAGTCGTTATTTGCAATATATTGCTATGAATACATTTCAGTAGCCTTATATTTCAAATAATAATTATTAGTAATTAATAACATAATCAACAAAACAGATATTTATTATGAGAATGTCTAGTAAATGTAATCATTTTAAATTTCAGATTTGTTATACAATAGTGTAGGCCTTGAAAATAATTTATGGTATGACGTTTTTAGAATAACTTTATCTTTGTTCAAAAACCAAATTAAAATCAGAGCAGGCTTAGCATTGCATGCAACAAAAACACAAACTGTAAAAAAAACAATTGGGGTGGCTTCTTTAAGAGATTTGGTTGTTTTGCCAAGCTGCCCCAAAAATAACTTATTTCTATGTGCTATTAAATACCCAAGTTAATGAAGAGTAGTGTTTTATTTAGAGATTGTGTCCTGGGTTATTTGTGGAAGTTTTCTCTTGCATTGGACTTCCGCACAGGTAAATACGAGGCGTCGATTTGGTCCAGTAGAAGCCATTGTATTTGGATGTTATTCTACGGAGGTCCAGCCAGTTTTATAAGTTTGTGTGGAAGTATATAAGCAAGCAGCGTACGTGTGGTGCAGCGGAGCTTTCAATTAAAGCCCCCAGCTTTAGTGAAAGCAATTCGAAAGGCCTGCGAGAGCGGCAACCAATTGCCAGGTGGGTTTGAGCGCAGATTTGAGATAGCTGACTGCAGTCCGACAACAAGGGCTTGTCCAGAGCATTGTTGGAGGTCTAGCTCGGGGCAGGTAGCCCTATATTCATAGGAGAAGCCATTAAAAGGTCAGATTTTCTACCTAAAATGTTAGTTTTGCAAGTGTGAATCGATTGGCGTCGATTTGAGCGTCATTTACGGTTCGTGGCGTAAGTGGTATTTTGTTTTATGACGTGGAATACTTACGTTCGATTTTTATGGCACAGCAACAGCGTTAATTGCGTGGACATCAACGATTTAATTCAAATTCTGAGCTTTTTATGTACTTTTGAGACCAGGAAGCCACCTTGAACGTTTTTGTAGGTGTTATAATAATAATAATAATAATAATAAATGGTCTTTATTGCTTCGACAAAACAAAATACAAAAGCGAAAAAGGATTATAATATTTACAATACAAAAGGCGAAGTTCAGACGCCATTTTGAAGTAATGGCACTGTTCTTCCACTTAACCTTAATTGAATAATTAACAAAAATATAAATTCATATTAGTATTTAATGTGCTCGATGCTTATTAAAAAAAACAAAAAAACAATGGTATACAAAAAATACAGTAAGGAAGAAAGGAAATACTAGACCAACAAACACACCCTAGGAAATCAAAATTCAATGGCTGCTTTACTGAGTTGCAAGTAAATAATCATGATAAAGACGTTTGAATTTACGAATACTGAGTGTCTGAGAAAATAAAGATAGGGAGTTATAAATTTTGACAACGTTATATGAAAAGGAGCGTTCGTATAGACTAGATTTGTGAGCAGGTAAAGTTAAAAGTCCTTTACTCCTAATATTAATATTGTGAACGTCAGTTCTGTATCGTAGTTTATTGCAGAGATAATCAGGAATTTTCGAAGTTATCAGCTTATAGGATAAGCAAGCTAAATGCAGTGACCTACGATTTTTCATGTTCAACCATTTAATTTCAGAGAGTTTGTGGGATACATGATCGAACTTTCTTAAGCCAAAAATAAATCGCAAGCAAGAGTTTTGCACTCTTTGCACCCGTTTGACATCAGTACTATCCAAACAAGGACCATATACTGTATCAGCGTAAGTAAACTGTGACAGAACCAAGGCATCGGATAAACAGATTTTTGCGTTTTGAGACAAAGAATGTCTGGAGAGATATAGGGTTTTCAGATTAATATAGGCTTTTTTAATGCAGTTATTTAAGTGCTCTTTAAATCTAAAGTTATGGTCGATGATTAGGCCCAGATTTTTACAAGAATTTTTTATAGACAGCTGAGTATTTTCTATTGATATATTTATAAAAGGCAAGGCCCGCTCTCGTATGAGAGATTTACCAAACAGCATAACATTAGATTTTTGCGAATTGATGATAAGACAGTGTTTCCTCGAGATATGTATTAGATTATGTAAGTCATTGTTGATTGCTTGATTAGCAGTTTGTATATTGGAAATGTCACAAGACAGATAGAGCTGTGTATCATCAGCATAAAAATGACAGCGACATGTTTTAACAGAGGTTATAAAATCAGATGTATAAATGATATACAAAAGAGGTCCCAGTATGGAGCCTTGTGGAACACCCGCTGTCACTGCCCTTAGATTAGAGGTTTTGTCATGAAGTTTAACCTGCTGATATCTACCGTTGAGAAAGCTTCCCAATAAATTAAGAGCGTCTTGATTAAAACCGAAATAGTGTAGTTTGGCCAAAAGCAAATCATGATCAATCATATCAAAAGCTTTGGAATAATCTAAAAGTGTTAAAACTGTTAACATACTTTTGTCTGTGGCGGTGAGAATATCATCAGTAATACATGTAAGAGCAGTGACGCAGCTGTATCCTGGTGTGAAACCAGACTGGGTAGAAGGTAAAATGTTTTGTGTATGTAGGTACTGGCGGATTTGTTTTGCCATAATTTTCTCCAATAATTTTGAAACAGCCGGTAGAATGCTGATAGGACGTAGGTCCTTACAGCTAGAAGGTAAATTAACCTTGGAAAGAGGTAGTACTTCTGCTATTTTCCATAGACTAGGAAAGTACCCACTTAGCAAACAAGAGTTAATAATATGTAGCAAATAGGGAACCAAAAAAGGACAACAGATTTTTATCATGGATATACTTACACTGTCTACTCCAACTGAGTTAGACTTAATTGTGGATAAGACATTCACTACGTCAGTTTCGGAAGCAAGAGTAAAGCTGAAAGTATTTGTTAAATTTTCTGACAAGTTTGAATTGTAATAATTGAGAAGCATATGATCTGGTACTACTTTATTTTTGATAACTGTATCTAAAAAATAGTCATTAATATTATCAACACTACCAATATGTTCAGGAATATCTGACTTTTTACATTTACTATAGATATCAAGAGTTTTCAGCGCCTTCCAGAAATGTTTACTGTTAGTTATTCCTGCAATAGATTCGAAGTAAGCACGTTTTTCCCGTCTAACGGCATTAGTTGTATAGTTTCTTAAAACTTTATAATAATTCCAGTGTGCCTGATTTTTCGTTTTTCTGAACTTAGATAATGCTTTATCGCGCAGATTCATCATGAATTTAATATTTTCTGTTAACCACGGTGCCTTAGGTTTCGTAAATCTCGCTGTTTTAACAGGAGCACATAGATCAAATAAATAAAGAATATTATCATTAAAAAAATTCACTTTTTGGTCAATATCTGATAACCGATAGATCTGATACCATGGTAGTGCAATTAAATTTAGAAGAAAGCGATCATGATCAAAATTTTTAAAATCTCTATACATTTTTAAGAGCGGTTGATCAGGAGTTGGCTTGAAGCTCAAATTACAATAAACCAATGAATGATCAGAAACGTCATGCACACTCATCACACCACTTTGGGTTACCAAATCCTCATTAGAAGTGATTATTAAATCAATTAGTGTGGATGAAAACTCTGTTACCCGTGTAGGTTCCGTTATAATTTGCGTCAAGCCAAATGTTTCCAATGTATTTAAAAATTGTAAAGTAGTGTTATTATTTAAATTTAAAAGATCAATGTTGAAATCTCCGATACAGAAAAAATCATCCACACTAGGAGCAATATTAGAGATAGAATCTTCAAAATTACTTAAAAATTCTCTAAAATCTTTTCTACTTGCTCGGTAGATTACCCCAAAAGCAATTCTTTTGTTTTCGATTTTAATAGATAACCACAGCTCTTCCAAATCAGTGTTGCTCATATTAATTAAAGAATAGGAAATATTGTTTTTAATATAGAAAGCAACGCCGCCGCCGTGCGTTTGGCGATCTTTTCTTATAAAATTATAACCCTTGATATTAAAAATGTTGTTGGAATCATTCGTATTTAGCCATGTTTCAGATAATGCCACGATGTCGTAATCAGATGCCAGAATTTGCTCTTTAAATTCCCGAAAGCCAGTGTTCATTGATCTAATATTTAAATGAGCAAATTTAAAACTCATAATTAGAATATTTTTAAAACTAAATAGTTAGATAATGTTAAAATTTACTGTTATTTTAACTTAACAATTAATTTGTATTAAATTAAATTAGATGACAAAGTACAACACAAATACCCAAAAATGTATACAATCGTTTGAGCAAATAACACGCGTAGATAATCTCCTCGATATTTTAATTACCCATTTCTTTGCACATGTTATCTAATTCTCGCATGTTATTTATGTAAAATTTCTTATTGTCCTTATTAATGACTATTGTCCCATCGCGAGTCCATACGTTTTTGTAAGTGAACCGCTCTGTCGCGTTATTAACTAAGTTAACCCTGGCCTTCGTTAAATCTTCCCGGATCATTATTTTGCTGCCCTTTAATTTCCGTTTTGCGGAAAAAACTGACGACCGGTACCGATAACTTACAAATTTCACAATTATTGGTCTTGAAGATCCGATTTTCTTAGCTGGTCCGACCCTGTGACAGCGATCTATGTTATCTGCGGTAATAGAAACATCAAGTTGACTATTACACATTTGCAGGATAGCTTCTTCCACATCTTTATTAGTTTCACCCGGTTTTTCCTTGATCCCGAAAATTCTCAAGCTGTTCCGTCTGGTGTATTGCTCCAGGTTATCGCCGACGCTAACTAGGTCCTCATTTTCTTTTTCAAGTTTTACAACTGTTTTTTCCAAGTCCTTACATTTCTGCGATAACTCGTTTAGTTTATGTTCAAGCTTAAGTATCACCATTTGTGATAACTTTGTAGCTATCGCTTCTAAAAACTTCTCCTCTTCTAGTGTACTTTTTACAGTATCACGTATGTCTTTTAACTGACCTTGCGTAAACACCATTTCGTTTTCAGTATTATCACTCACAATTTATAAAATATCTGTTATGCTTGTGCAAAAGTTACAATTTAAACACGTGCAGAGGAGCGATACGCGCACAGATCGATTCGCTTCGAAGGCACATTTGCCAATTAGAAATACCACACTTGTTAATTCCCATCAATTAAATCGCGGCATATAGAGTGCTTACAATTAAATGTTTAATAGGACTTTAAATAATTAATAATAGAAGATTAGTAGTTTTTAATTTAGATGTAGGAACCTAACCCTGAGATTGGGTCATTTAATTATAAATAAATAAGATTACAATAAAAATATTAGCCGGCACATTATTACAATAGTGGATATAATTAGGCCGTTTTAAATTTGTTTACTTGAAGCCATTGAAATCATCACAATATACTATAATTGCGATTAGTATCTTCATATGAAGAGCAGATTTTCAACAATTGCTTATTGTGGGTGGCTTTCGTTGTTCTTAGTTGAGCTGTATTCGTAGAGATTGGATCTGTATTATTCTATGCGGACTTTTTATTACCTCTTTTGTGCAAGTTGTGTACTAGTTGTTTCAGGCAGATGTTATGAGCGTTGTGTAGATATTTTCAAGGGTGGCTAATTCCCGTAATCACTTTTAATGCCCAAAATTCATTGTTCACAAAATTATAATTACGCCAATGCTCCACCTTTCAATACTACACCAGCTGTTGACACGTTTGATGATAACAAACTCATTTAATGAACAACAATATTAATTTCAATCTTAATCAATAACTAAACGATCCTCCCGTCCTTTTCCTTTTTCAATCGCGCTCTCGCTATATTTCGACCTTCTGCCTTCGCATCTCTTTGCTACTTCACCTTCGATGCCACCAAGTGCTTCTCAGCCTCTTCCCAGGCACTCGAACAACACGTTTTCTGCGATGTTAGCCCTCACCGCAGTCTCACGCGTCGCCATGGATCTTCCTGATCTGCACCAGGTAAAAGCAGAAGCTTCGTTGACCGATCACGGTAAATTTGCTGACCATCGCCGCTCTCCACCTCACGTCCAATCGCGGCACGGTCGCGCTTCACCAGGCCGTTGAATGCGAACGGCAATGTCTTCGGCTCCGTTTGCTGGAATCTTCGTCTGCAAATACTCCGAGCGCTCATTCTCTTCGCTGCAGAAGTGCACTTGCACACAGCTAAATCAAATTTGTCCAAACCACCATTGCCTCCTGCCACATCTCTGTTTGAAGGTCCGTGGATCTGCGCATATCACGTTATGCCATAAGCGTAGACCTGTTGTCCGAGATCACCCAGACTATCTCGTGCTTAGACCCTCCTTGTAATCTCGGACCCTCTTCGTAATAAGGTACTAATAAAACGTTGAGTATATAATTCAGTTTTATTCAGTACACAAATATACAGGGTGTCCCAGAATTGCCTCCCCAGTAATTAGTCATACATTCCCTAAGTTATAATAAATCGATTAAACCTAATATACTTTAGTACAAAGTCCCTTCAGTAAGAAGTTATAGGGCCTTGAATTTAATTTTTAATTTTTTCTTTTTATGTTAATTTTCACAAATGTACAGATTGTTAGGCCATTTTTTAAATTCAATAATTAAGTGATTATTTGGAGTATTTTTGTTACAAAGTTGACGAGTTCGCTTGTATATAGATTCCTTTTCGGTCATATTTTCTCGTATAGTACTTCAGCTAAGTGCATCTAAAAATTCTAAAGGTTTTCTAGAAGATTCAGCGAAACCGTTCTGAGCTCTAGCCGTCTTCTTTGCATCTGCATTTATTTCGTCGCGTTTAGGCGCGCTTGGTTAGATCCATTTCAAAACGTAGCCCATTAGAGTAAGCGAGATATGTTCCTAAAGTATTTTAATTCCGTCGCACTCTTTCTCTTCCGCGGGCTGCCTCGCCGTTGTAACATGCGAATGTACGCGGGGCAATCTGCATTAGGATTGGCTGCAGGCGTTGGCGCGACACAGGCGTCTGACGCGAAAAGATGGCTTGGCTTGGGAAGTTCTTCACAAGCCGCGGAGGCGATAAGGTGTTTGGTTTTGAGTGACAGTGTGTGGTTGCTGGTTTGTATAACTACCAGTTCTGCAAATTCCCGTGGGCCGCAAGGGGCATTCTTTCCGATAGTTTTGGGGATACGTTCAGCAGAGCGGGCCAATACTTCGGTATTGCCAGTTTTCCGTTCCGTTCTTCCCGCGAGGGATTTACACCATACCCTGCGATTTAGGGAGAATCTTAGGGATCCGCACGACGCCCACGCTTACGCCGAATCCCATCCGTTGCAGTAGCGAGTTATCGGACCATCATGACGCATTCGCTCGGCTAAACCAATCAGGTAGCGTGTGTAGCTAGTAATAACTAATTTATAATTTTCAGTTGCTTGCTCATGATTTATGTGTTTGTTTGCTGACTCACAACCGCCTACGGAGGCCACTTGTAAAATCAAATTCATCATACAGTTGCTCGCGCATAATTTATGTGTTTGTTTGCTGACCCACAACCGCCTACCGAGGCCACTTGTAAAGTCAAATTTATTCAGTTGCTTGCTCATGATTTATGTGTTTGTTTGCTGACTCACAACCGCCTACCGAGGCCACTTGTAAAATCAAATTCATTCAGCTGTTTGTGCATAATTTATGTGTTTATTTGATGAATAACTGCTACCTTCACTGACGCCGCTGCAAACTAATTTATTCGCCTGTTTGATTATAATTAGAGTTAAAGCGTCTCCCAGGTGGGTTATAGATTTAGCCCATTTATTATATGTTTACATTGTGTGTACCAATCTTAATTACATGTGTTTAGACCAATAGATCGGTTTATAGAACGATGCCTAATGATTTCCTACGAGTTTGTGCATGCTTATTTTCAGGTTATGTTATATACTGTGTAAAGATAAATGTACTGCGCACTCTGAGTGTCTAAGCGCAGAGCTGGGCAATAATTAATTACTTTTTAATTAAATTCTTTTTTGTTTATTTGCCTTGGAATTAAATTACTTTTCAAAATGCGGTAATTGTAATTGGGAATTGCCATCTTTATTAGAAAGTACTTGAAAATTACTTTTTAAAAGTAATTAATTACTGCATTCAATTACTCAATTACTTTCGTGTAATTAAATTACTCTAAAGTATTTAAATTACTTTATAGGTATTTGAATTACTTGTGGTAATTTAAATTACTCGAGGTAATTGAATTACTTTGTGGTATTTCTATTACTGAATTACTGACCTCGATAGGGTGCTAAATCTCCAGAACGCATAAATAAGATAAGGTCTTATTAAGTTACATATTAAGCAAATCGCAAAGTATTCCCCGCGCAATATACGCCTAATTTATTATTTCCTCTGACGAGTCGAATAACAGCAACTTCTGCATTTAGTGCGTGGATCTGCGGCTTGTAATAGTGACTTAGTGACACTAATATTTATTGTGAGAAACGCTAAGTGTAAGACACTATAAGAATATTTGCGGTAAGTACATTACAGATTACAATACTTACGGTAAAATAATAATTTTAAATAGCTTCATTAGACGATATTGGTTCGTAATGATTATTTATTCATTTCAATTTGCTAGTTTTAAACGATCCGTGCAAGTGTAACAGACGTTAAGTCCAGAAAATTACGTTTTTGATTGAGGAATTGAATTAAACGGACAAAATCCGATCACAACATTTAAACAGCGGAAAACACATATATAAAATATACTTAATTGCAAAATCCCATGTCTGGTTAACTCAAAAATGCATTATGGCGTATGGTAATTTTAAAACGCACCGCATAAGTTTACCGCATTCTTGCATTGAACATTTTGTAAATTATCCATTCTTTGTCGCTTTCTTGTCTTGTAATGCTCATATGCTGCTTATACTGGCACTAGTGCATAATTTTTATGGACTGCTGCAGCATGTTAGCTTCGATTATTATTAAAAACCCCCTTGCTAATTACGAGACATTCAAATATTGGCTTCTTAATGATTTTACACAAAATTCCATTTGGTTTTTTAAAAGAACAGTGTATGGTGACCCAATTTACGTAATTTCAGATATTTTATTGCCCTAAACTCAATAGGTATTATTAAAGATGTAAATAACATTTTGAAATTTGAAGTAAAAATATGAAAACAACCTGAGCAATTTAATTGTCCAGCGTTCACAGTAATTATCTTATTCGGTGTGTTCAAAAAGAAATTACTTAAGGGTTGGCCATGGAATATAAAAGTATTGGCAACAGCACGCTGTAGAATTCATTAACATAATCACTGTTGTTGCTGTCATAAGTTTATATTATACGCTGATATCGCGATTGAAAGTTCTAAAAGTTGCCATATTCAACCCTTATGTCATTTATTTTTGAACACATAGTATAAAGGTCACTTGAATGTAACAATGACTTCATTGTTATGTGCTTGAGCAAATGTCTTTTGTTTTTGTATCTAAACTACAAATTCTTATTTCAATCAGCCGTTTTCAACTAGGTTTATCAGTCATCTGTCAACTTTCAACGGTTACTGATCAACACCAAACTATATACTTTGTTTTAAAATTTCAGAAGTTACCTAATACATTTTTAATAACTATTTGTATTACTAGGGAGGAAAATGTATCATTCCCTCCCGCAGATGTAGTTTAGTTCTTAATAAAATTTTTGACTAAACCGGCCCGCAGTCTCACCTACTGCTGCAAAATTGGATATAAACGTCATATAAGCACTTCCAAGGCCTCCTCGGCACGTTTGGGTGGGTTTGTGTACGATACCAACGGAATAAAAACTTCAAAAATTTTGGATTCAAATATTTCGTAATTTTGTTTGTTTGTTTGTTAATGGACAAGGTCTAGGCATGCAGAGTACCAGGTACCTTAGACACCGACTGCTTTGGTCATATGGTCAAAGTCCTACTTAGAATTTTGCCGAGACTAAGGAGTTCCAACCCTAGCAAGGGATCTTTTACATGCTACACATCGTAGTAACATGGGTCCCACGGCTTTACATCACTTCCGAATGATGGCATTCTGTAGAAGCTTTCATCTGCATTTTTTATGGAAACCTCACCGGGACCGGGAATCGAACTCGCGACCCTTAGATCAGTAGTCAGGATGCTTGCCACTGAGCTACCGACCCCGGCATTTCGTAATTTTGTTTATGTTAGTGTGTAACTAGGCTCAGAAAGCCTATAAATATAGCTAGCCAGCCGTGTATAATTGTCTAAATGCAGCCAAAATGCGTAAAATGATACCAACATTAATACAAAATTCACCAAAGCATCTTGAAGTGTCACCTAGTGTAGCATAAATGGATATAAACGTCATATTAGCACTTACAAAGCCTTCACGGCACGTTTCATTAAGTTTGAGTATGATTCCAACGGAATGGAAGCTTCGAACATTTTGTATTCAAAAATTCGTAATTTTTTTATGTTAGGGAGTAACTGGAGATCTCAGAACGCCTACTAATATTGTAGTGCATGTCTAACTGCAGCCGTAACTTGGAAAGTGCTACTAAAAGTAATAAATAATTTTGCCTCAAGGATACCAAAGTGCCACCTACTGCAGCAAAACTGGATATAAACGTCATATAAGCACTGTCAGGGTCTCCTCGGCACGTTTGGGTGGGTTTGAATACGATACCAATGGAATGAAAACTTAAAAAATTTCGGATTCAAATATATCGTAACTTTGTTTATGTTAGAGATTAAGTGGAAGACTCAGAACGCCTATTAATATCGTTAGTAAATGATTACAAAAATTTAAAAAAAATTGCCTGTAGCATCTCGAAGTGTTACCTACTGCAGCAACACTGGTTATAAACGTCATATAAGCACCTACAAAGTCTCCTCGAGACGTTTGGGTGGGTTTGAGTACGATACCAATGGAATGCAAACATCAAATATTTTGGATTCAAATATTTTTTAACTTTTTATGTTAGAGAGTAACTAGAAGGCCCAGAACGCCTATAAATATCGTTAGACATGTATAATTGTCTAACTGAAGCCGACACTTTGAAAATTATACCAAAATTTTTAAAAAATTCGCCTAGAGTATCTCGAAGTGTCACCTTCTGCAGCAAAACTGGATATAAACGTCATCTTACTACTTACAAAGTCTCATCGGTACGTTTGGGTGGGTTTGAGTACGATACCAATGGAATGCAAACTTCAAAAATTTTGGATTCAAATATTTCGTAATTTTGTTGATGTTAGAGAGTAATACGAGCAGGCTCAGAACGCTTATAACTATTGTTAGACCTGTATAATTGTCTAACTGAATCCGACACGTGGAAAATGATAATAAAAGTTTTAAAAAAAGTCGCCTGAAGCATCTCGAAGTGTTACCTACTGCAGCAAAACTGGATATAAACGTCATATAAGCAACTACAAAGTCTCCTCGGTACGTTTGGGTGGTTTTGAGTACGATACCAATGGAATGCAAACTTCAAAAATTTTGGATTTAAATATTACGTAATTTTGTTGATGTTAGAGAGTAATACATGACGGCTCAGAACGCTTATAACTATGGTTAGACCTGTATAATTGTCTAACTGAATTCGACACGTGGAAAATGATAATAAAAAGTAAAAAAAAAGTCGCCTAAAGCATCTCGAAGTGTCATCTTCTGCAGCAAAACTGGATATAAACGTCATATTACCACTTACAAAGTCTCATCGCTACGTTTGGGTGGGTTTGAGTACGATACCAATGGAATGCAAACTTCAAAAATTTTGGATTCAAATATTTCGATATTTTGTTGATGTTAGAGAGTAATACGAGAAGGCTCAGAACGCTTATAACTATGGTTAGACCTGTATAATTGTCTAACTGAATCCGACACGTGGAAAATGATAATAAAAATTTAAAAAAAAGTCGCCTGAAGCATCCCGAAGTGTTACCTACTGCAGCAAAACTGGATATAAACGTCATATAAGCAACTACAAAGTCTCCTCGGTACGTTTGGGTGGTTTTGATTACGATACCAATGGAATGCAAACTTCAAAAATTTTGGATTCAAATATTTCGTAATTTTGTTGACGTTAGAGAGTAATACGAAAAGGCTCAGAACGCCTATAACTATCGTTAGACTTGTGTAATTGTCTAACTGAAACCGACACGTGGAAAATGATACCAAAAATTAAAAGAAAGCCGCCTGAAGCATCTGGAAGTGTCACCTACTGCAGCAAAACTGAATATAACCGTCATATAAGCACCTACAAAGTCTCCTCGGTACGTTTGGGTGGGTTTGAGTACGATACCAACGGAATGCAAACTTCAAAAGTTTTGGATCCAAATATTTTGTAACTTTGTTTATGTTAGAGAGTAATACGAAAAGGTTCAGAACGCCTATAACTATCGTTAGACTTGTGTAATTGTCTAACTGAAGCCGACACGTGGAAAATGATACCAAAAATTTTAAAAATTTGCCTGAAGCATCTCGAAGTGTCACCTACTGCAGCAAAACTGGATATAAACGTCATATAAGCACCTACAAAGTCTCCTCGGTACGTTTGGGTGGGTTTGAGTAGGATAGCAATGGAATGCAAACTTCAAAAATTTTGGATTTAAATATTACGTAATTTTGTTGATGTTAGAGAGTAATACATGACGGCTCAGAACGCTTATAACTATGGTTAGACCTGTATAATTGTCTAACTGAATTCGACACGTGGAAAATGATAATAAAAATTTAAAAAAAAGTCGCCTAAAGCATCTCGAAGTGTCATCTTATGCAGCAAAACTGGATATAAACGTCATATTACCACTTACAAAGTCTCATCGCTACGTTTGAGTGGGTTTGAGTACGATACCAATGGAATGCAAACTTCAAAAATTTTGGATTCAAATATTTCGTAATTTTGTTGATGTTAGAGAGTAATACGAGAAGGCTCAGAACGCTTATAACTATTGTTAGACCTGTATAATTGTCTAACTGAATCCGACACGTGGAAAATAATAATAAAAATTTAAAAAAAAGTCGCCTGAAGCATCTCGAAGTGTTACCTACTGCAGCAAAACTGGATATAAACGTCATATAAGCAACTACAAAGTCTCCTCGGTACGTTTGGGTGGTTTTGAGTACGATACCAATGGAATGCAAACTTCAAAAATTTTGGATTCAAATATTTCGTAATTTTGTTGACGTTAGAGAGTAATACGAAAAGGCTCAGAACGCCTATAACTATCGTTAGACTTGTGTAATTATCTAACTGAAACCGACACGTGGAAAATGATACCAAAAATTAAAAGAAAGTCGCCTGAAGCATCTGGAAGTGTCACCTACTGCAGCAAAACTGAATATAAACGTCATATAAGCACCTACAAAGTCTCCTCGGTACGTTTGGGTGGGTTTGAGTACGATACCAACGGAATGCAAACTTCAAAAGTTTTGGATTCAAATATTTTGTAACTTTGTTTATGTTAGAGAGTAATACGAAAAGGCTCAGAACGCCTATAACTATCATTCGACGTGTATAATTGTCTAACTGAAGCCGACACGTGGAAAATGATACCAAAAATTTTAAAAATTCGCCTGAAGCATCTCGAAGTGTCACCTACTGCAGCAAAACTGGATATAAACGTGATATAAGCACCTACAAAGTCTCCTCGGTACGTTTGGGTGGGTTTGAGTACGACACCAACGGAATGCAAACTTCAAAAATTTTGGATTCAAATATTTTGTAACTTGGTTTATGTTAGAGAGTAATACGAAAAGGCTCAGAACGCCTATAACTATCGTTAGACTTGTGTAATTGTCTAACTGAAACCGACAAGTGGAAAATGATACCAAAAATTTAAAAAATTAACCTGAAGCATCTCGAAGTGTCACCTACTGCTGCAAAACTTGATATAAACGTCATATAAGCACCTACAAAGTCTCCTCGGTACGTTTGGGTGGGTTTGAGTACGATACCAACGGAATGCAAACTTCAAAAATTTTCTATTCCAATATTTTGTAACTTTGTTTATGTTAGAGAGTAACTAGAAGGCTCAAAACGCCTATAAATATCGTTAGGCGTGTATAATTGTCTAACTGAAGCCGACACTTGGAAAATGATACCAAAATTTTAAAAAAATTTGCCTAAAGCATCTCGAAGTGTCACCTTCTGCAGCAAAACTGGATATAAACGTCATATTACCACTTACAAAGTCTCATCGGTACATTTGGGTGGGTTTGAGTACGATACCAATGGAATGCAAACTTCAAAAATTTTGGATTCAAATATTACGTAATTTTGTTGATGTTAGAGAGTAATACGAAAAGGCTCAGAACGCTTATAACTATGGTTAGACCTGTATAATTGCCTAAATGAACCCGACACGTGGAAAATGATAATAAAAATTTAAAAAAAGTTGCCTAAAGCATCTCGAAGTGTCTCCTTCTGCAGCAAAACTGGATATAAACGTCATATTACCACTTACAAAGCCTCATCGGTACGTTTGGGTGGGTTTGAGTACGATACCAATAGAATGCAAACTTCAAAAATTTTGGATTCAAATATTTTGTAGCTTGGTTTATGTTAGAGAGTAATACGAAAAGGCTCAGAACGCCTATAACTATCGTTGGACGTGTATAATTGTCTAACTGAAGCCGAAACGTGGAAAATGATACCAAAAATTTTAAAAATTCGCTTGAAGCATCTCGAAGTGTCACCTACTGCAGCAAAACTGGATATAAACGTCATATAAGCACCTACAAAGTCTTCTCGGTACGTTTGGGTGGGTTTGAGTACGATACCAATGGAATGCAAACTTCAAAAATTATGGATTCAAATATTTCGTAATTTTGTTGATGTTAGAGAGTAACTAGAAGGCTCAGAACGCCTATAAATATGGTTAGTCATGTACTATTGCCAAACTGTAGCCGAAACGTGGAAAGTTATACCAAAATTAAAAAACAATCGCCTAAAGCATCTCTATGTGTTCACCTACTACAGCAAAACTAGATATAAACGTCATTGGCACTTAAAAAGTCTTCTCGGCACTTTTCAGTGGGTTTGAATACAATACCAATGGAATGCAAACTTCAAAAAAATTTTATTCTAATATTTCGTAATTTTGTTTTTGTTAGGGAGTAACTAAAAGGCTCAGAACGCCTATAAATAAGGTTAGTCATGTATAATTGTCAAACTGTAGCCGAAACGTGGTAAATGATACCAAAATTATAAAACATCCACCTAAAGCATCTCTATGTATCACCTACTGCAGCAAAACTGGATATACACGACATATTGGCACTTACAAAGTCTTCTCGGTAGGTTTGGGTGGGTTTGAGTACGATACCAATGAAATAAAAAAATCAAAAATTTTGGATTCAAATATTTCGTAACTTTGTTTATATTAGAGACTAGCTACACGGCTCAGAACGCCTATAAATATAGTGAGCCGTGGATAATTGTCTAATTGTATCCGAAACGCGGAAAATGATATCATAATGGATAAAAAATTCGCCTAAAGCTTCTCGAAGTGTCACCTACTGCAGCAAAGCTGTATTCAAACGTCATATTAGCATTTAGAAGGCCTTCTCGCCACGTTTCAGTGGGTTCGAGTACGATACCAATGCTATACAAGACACAAAAATTTTAGATTTTAATATTTCGTTCAGAACGCCTATAAATATGGTTAGTCATGTATAATTGTCAAACTGTAGCCGAAACGTGGTAAATGATACCAAAATTAATAAAACATCTACCTAAAGCATTTCTATGTGTCACCTACTGCAGCAAAACTCGATATAAACGTTATATTGGCACTTACAAAGTCTTCTTGGCACGTTTCAGTGGGTTTGAATACAATACCAATGGAATGCTTACTTCAAAAGTTTTTTATTCTAATATTTCGTAATTTTGTTTTTGTTAGGGAGTAACTAGAAGGCTCAGAACACCTATAAATATGGTTAGTCGTGTATAATTGTCAAACTGTAGCCGAAACGTGGAAAATTATACCAAAATTAATAAAACATTTGTCTAAAGCATCTCTATGTGTCACCTACTGCAGCGAAACTGGATATAAACGTCATATTGGCACTTACAAAGTCTTGTCGCACGTTTCAGTGGGTTTGAATAGAATACTAATGGAACGCAAACTTCAAAAATTTTTTATTCTAATATTTCGCAATTATGTTTTTGTTAGGGACTAACTAGAAGGCACAGAACGCCTATAAATATGGTTAGTCGTGTATAATTGTCAAACTGTAGACGAAACGTGAAAAATTATAAAAAAATTAGTAAAACATTCGCCTAAAGCATCTCTATGTGTCACCTACTGCAGCAAAACTGGATATAAACTTCATACTGGCACTTACAAAGTCTTCTCGGTACGTTTCAGTGGGTTTGAATAGCATACTAATGGAATGCAAACTTCAAAAGTTTTTTATTCTAATATTTCGTAATTTTGTTTTTGTTAGGAAGTAACTAGAGGGCTCCGAACGCCTTAAAATATAGTTAGCCGTGTATAATTTGTTACAGGATAATTTACTCGGATCGACATTGATCGCATAACTGATAAAATCGGGGAAAAGGGTAAAGCGTTTGCCGGTTTTTACACTAACACAGATCTTCATTGTGTCGGAACAGATGTAGTCGTTCCAGTTACCCTCAACTTAGCTCAATCAGGAAGGGGTAGTTCGAATGCTCACTTAAAACCGACGGCACTTACCCTATGACTTTTACTTAAAATGTTACCCAGAGCGCCACTCGTTTTTTAGGGGATGAACAACCCTCGTGACCCAAAACGAGAAACATCACGGGGCTATATCAGAAATCACCGGGTTAGCTGCAGGCTGCCCCTTCGTCGACGCTCACCAAGCTCCACCAGGTCTGTAAGAATGAACGCAAGGTGGCCTTGATGTCAAATGTCTTACCTTAATGGCCACCTGCCTAAAGGGTTAGCAAAAGAGAACACTGACACTAGCCCAGGTTTTGCGGCTTGCTTAGTTAAAGGACAAGCTTTTAGCTTTACATTTTAATTACACTTGGCCTTTGCCATACTGAGTTGGTTGAAGACCAAAAAAAAAAGTTCAGAAATTCATTGAATGAATAGGCTGACTTTAACAAGTTTATTATTTAATGAGTTAAACATACAGGAAATTTCACATTAGATGTGCAAGCGGTAACGCTAACTGGAAATAAAAAGGGGGTCCCAAACAAAAGCTACTTTATAATCTAAGTTAGGTTACAAGCAACAAAACGAATAACAACAGGGGTAAAGCCCCTGTACATAGTGATTAAATCGGATAGGCGTACGCAGTGTCCATCAAACTAGAGTAGCGCAAACCGCGACGCTTTACGTCACTTCACTCAGGTCACTCAAATTATGCGCAACAAAGGTACATAATATTTTTACCTTTAGCTCCAAAGCATGCTGTCGGGTGGATGTTGAAAATCAGCCCCCAGGAGTCGCTTGGCAAGGTGAGAGAGAGGCAGTGCAGGTCTCCACAGTATAGGCAGGGGTTGGCAAAGAAGAGGCGATGGCCCCCAATGACAGAAAGCGGTGTCGCAGCGAGCAGGGTGTCCAAATTGGGCACGGCGTTAATCCGTGATTTGCATAATGCAGGGGTTTCACACACACAACGCGGAGATTCACTAAGGCTTAACGAGGGCGTCCTCTTTGGATTTGCAAATGGGTGCAAAATGGGTCCGCTGCTAATCCAAAGAGCAGGGCCCCTGTTCCTCTCCTAATTCAAGGAGCAAGAACCGAACAATGGACGTCTTTTTCCGATTAATTACGCCGGCCTCATGCATCGCAAGACGCTCGCTACGTGCTCTCAAACTTTCACGAGCCCGTTACTATTAGGGCTGAAGCAGAACTCACACAAAACTCCAAGAGCGTTTTACAAAAACGAAATAACAAATGTTTTCTTTTCAAGTGTATAATGGAAAGCTCCCCGGTTCGCGGCAACGCAGCCCGCGAACCGGGGCGCGAAGATCACATACGTTTTACTTAGTCGAGTGCTGGCTACTAATTGATTCCAAAATGCACGAGAACTTGGTGACTGTCTATCGGAAGAAAGTTTTGAGTTCTAAAATTAATAATTCCATATGCACGGTAACCAAGGGCTTATCGAAACTTTCTTTCTTTGCCAAAGCTCGGGGCAAAGGCGTAGGTGGAAAGCACAAACAAAGAAGGACTTTAACGGCTGATGCAATATCTGAATTGGCAAAATCCGGGGGAAGCCCCGCTCACCGTGCACAAAGCACAGCGCACAACGGAAAATTCCACAAGACTCAAATGTCTTGACCGATAAAAATGATTTCTAAGAAGTCCCGAAGCTACGACTGCCGGAAGGTGAGATAGAGTTCTGATCCAGTGTTCAAACATTACGTGAAACAAGGGATTTATCAAACCTTATTTTCAAAAGCATAAATACATCGGGCAGTGCACAGGTTAAAAAGTTGAAACACTAAACGGTTTTATCTCTAACATGGAACAAAGAATGACTTTATAATTACAATTCGGAGAAATATAACCTAAACGAAAATAACTGCAAGAAACTACGCGGTCCCAAGAATATGCTTATAAAGGAATTTTACAGGTTACGAGCATCTGAACGCTGGCTGAAATGAATTCGAAAGCCACTAGTACAGGGCCAAATCCAGTAAAAAATTCAGGTAGAACGAACGAGGTCGAATAACATAACAAATTGTCTAATTGTAGCCGAAACGCGGAAAATGATACCAAAATTAATAAGAAATTCGCCTAAAGCATCTCGAAGTGTCACCTACTGCAGCAAAGCTGTATTCAAACGTCATATTAGCATTTACAAGGTCTTCTCGCCACGTTTCAGTGGGTTTGAGTACGATACCAATGGAATACAAGAAAGAAAAATTTTGGATTTCAATATTTCGTAATTTTGTTTATGTTAGGCTCAGAACGCCTATAAATATGGTTAGTCGTGTATAATTGTCAAACTGTAGCCGAAACGTGGAAACTAAATTAGTTGGAATAGAGAAAGAGCTCAGAGGTTTGTGTTCTTACTCCGATGATTCTTTTTATTTCTGGTGCTAACATGTTTTTTACTTGTATTACTGCTGTGATCTTTCTGTTTAGGGGTTTTAGAATTTGAATTAATTTTTATGCGCGTCCTGGAACGCCCTGGTAATATCAATTAGTGTGCCCCACAGTTTTTATGCAATATGTATAACTCCCTAAATATGGTTGTTTGGAGGTTTTTAAATGAAATCTCACTAACATCATTAAAAATGCACAGCATCATAGCTATGAAGAACAGAGATAGCCATATGGCTATTTCTTGAACAAATACAGATAAGAAATGTGTATGTTAGTTGAATAAACAGCGTTAGATATGTTTTAAGGATTGTACAACAGTGCCTACTTTTCTTATAAGTAATAAAATGTTCTTTGTAACCGAATTTTGCTTTAACGTGGGAAACCGTACCGTAGGATGCTTCTACCTTTAGTCACCTAAACATCAGTAAAACCACATCAATTTCGGGCGCCCTGTAGAGCTCGTCCGCTTCAGGAAGTGCCGTGGATTCTTACCTGTGTTGGGCCGGGATTTTACCCAGTTTGAATCACTGCCTTCTTCGTATTCTTGGGCCGGCATCCCAGCCTACCTGGTCTCAGGTGGTTGTGTGTCATTAGGCAAAGCCTTCTGCGAGGCAGAGAGAATGGGACGAGGCCCTCCAAAAGGAAAAAGATTCAGAGGGTCGTCTGAGCACCCAGCCGTGTTGAAGTAAATTGAAATGAGAAGAAGGCACGCCATGACGTCACATGCGCCGCCGTAGAATTATCAGTGGCGGCGAAATTTAAAAAAAAAATGGGAACTTGACACTGGACAACAGCAAACAATAAGAGAAAATAACAACAAGCGTCTTTCGACTGTGCTTCACCCTACAGAATGTGGTAGAAGCTTAAAATAAAATGAATCTGCTAATAATACAGATTTCATTTATTTACATAATTAAATAACACCCCGTTTAGACATTACGCTACTGATTCCGAGATGGCCTCACCTTGTTCGGCATGTGCACATGTCACGTGAGCCTTCTTCTCATTTCAATTTACTTCTACCAGATGTCTCGCTTTCGGACAAAGAACGCTGTCTGCTTGCTCTTTTGCCGAGGCAGGTACGGGGCGAATTTTTGCCGAGGAAATTTTCGAAATAAGGTTACCCACTTTCGCGTCGAATTTTTGCGCTCGCAAGGCTGCGTATGTCGCTTTTTCGTATTCGGACAGGTATAGGGACACGTTCGCGTGTGTAAAAAGTGAAATTGGCTGTTTATCGACTCTACTTTCAAAAACAGCTGAAGAACGTGAGCTATTTCTCCTATTTTGCCGTCGCGGCCTGCTCCGATCTCCCTGCTGCCGCTCGCCGCAAACTGCGCCCATTGTTTTTTTCCTACTCCTTCCATTGTTTTCCTACTCCTTCATGCGAGTAACGAGCGTAAATGTTGTTGCTCGAGTAAGTGTAACAAATTAATCGTGGATTTTACCTGACATACGGACACGGGTCCATTAATCACAACACTAAGCTGGATTTTTAAACCTGTTTTGACATTGTTTTCGGCGGCCACATGTTTACAGAGGACAATGCTAAAACTATTCACAAATATCATACAAATAGTTATAAAAGAGCTTTGTTCAAAATTAGTGGGGCTATTTTTATCCCATTCAAAAAAGTACAAACAACTGCTCGCAACACGTTGGTTCTTTCACGGCAGCGTTAAAACGTATATTTTTTAGCAAGGGAATTATAGGTTAATGCTAGCATCGTTTACAGATTCTCGAAATTAGAATTTTAAAGACGCCCAAGTTGATTATAGAAATTCATAGGTGGCTCACGGTGACAAGTGTTGGCCCTCGCCTTTTTACGCGACTAACACACAAATAGCTATTAGCGTGACTATTTTATGCAATACAAAGAAAATTTTGCAACGTTACTGTACAAATATTTATTAAACCAAACTGTCACTTTTAATACAAAAATCGTAAAAAATGTGTCTGTAAGTACATTTTTGAAACTGAAAAAAAATTGTTTGACGCGAAATCAAATAAACTTCTCTGTTGTACCACAAGAAAATGTGGTAGATCGTTGCCTTTACTGTCTATAGTAATTGTGTAACAAAATTGAGTTAATAAACTTTTAAAAATATACAAACTGCTTTTGCATGTAAATTATGCTTATTTAAGATATTAAAGTTCTTTAATAAATAATATTGATCTATACTGTTTCGATTAGTAGTTGTTTTATACTTTGATTTAGAATACGAAAATATCAGTATTATTGATAGATTTTTAAATTGGGAATGTTAAGTGAGTTTGGCTAAGACAGCTTCTTAATAAAACTCCTTTGTTACAAGGAATTTCGATTGTATTAATTATTTAATAAAATTAAGTCAAACCCCTTACAAACATAAAATCCAACAAAACAAGTAGTACATGCCGTTCAGAAGCGTGCAGAACACACTAATTTTATATCTAAATTATGATTACAAGACATCAAATTTCTTTGTGATGGCAACGTATACTGTGTATAGCATATTAATAACTATTTAGTTGAAACCAACATCCCTGATATTGTATATTGTGAATGGGAAGAGTTTAGAGACTAACATTTTTTATGTTATTGTGAATGAGAATACACTAGATTTAGAGACCCTTGAAATTATTGTGAATGTGAAGTTACTAATAATTGAGCTACTCAACGTTATTGAAATTATTGTTAATCTAGTGAATGACATTTTTGAGATTGTTGTGAATGTGAAGGTACTACATTTAGAAACTAACAACGCAACAATAATCAAATTATTGAATATGGAGTCACTACATTTAGAGACTAACAATGGAACACGAAGTCTGTAACCGTAGAGACTAGCAATAAAAAATATTCTAAATGTGAAGTCACTAAATTTAGAGACTAACATTTTTGAAATTAATTTTAAATGCGAAGTGACTATATGTTGCGATTAACATTTTTGGTATATTGTAAATGTGAACGCACTGCAATTAAGAGACTAACAACGTAATAATAATAGAATTAATGTGAATATGATGTCAGTAACGTTAGAGACTAACAATATGACAATAACAAAATTATTCAATGTGGAATCACTACGTTTAGATACTAACAATGTAACAATCATACAATTATTTTAAATGTGAGTCACTAAGTTTAATTATTGTTAATGTGAAGGTACTACAATTATAGACTAACAACGTTACATACAATTATTGTGAATGCAAAGTCGCTACATTTAGAGAATCACAGTGTAAGAATCATAAAATTATTTTGAACGCAGTCACTAAATTTAGAGACCAACATTTTTGAAATTATTGTGAATTTGAAGATATTAAATTTAGCCACTAACATTCTTGAAATTACCATAAATATGAAGTAACTATACTTAGGGACTAGCATCCTTCAAATTCTTTTGTCTGCGAAGTGACACATTCGTGAAATTATGGTGAATATGAAGGCACTACAATGAGAGACCAAAATGTGACAATCATAAAATAATTTTGAATGTGGAGTCACAAAATTTAGAGATTAACGTTCTTGAAATTAGGAGGAGACTTCTGTAACTATCGTAAACTTATTGTATGTGAAGATACTGCGCATAGCAACAAATGTAAGTGTAACATTCTTGAAATTATTTTGAATGCAAAGTGACTACATCTAGAGATAATGTAGCAACCGTAAAATTATTGCGAATATTTTGATTTTTTGTAATTGAAATCTTACTAAAACTAGTAACTAAATAACCAATAGTTCAATGTTAACCTTATCACTCTAGGGTGATCTGCTAAGAAGTTTATACAGTTCGTCAAACATTATGAAATCGCAGAACGTCTCGATGAAGCGCAAAATAAAACTACATAAATAGCTAATTAGATCTGTCATAAGTTACTGATTTAAAAGCTGACCTTTAACCAAAAGAAATGAAGAACTCAACAGATTAGAAAAAAGCTTATGGAAATATACGGGCTTATTGCTAACTTGTTTATACATTTGCTGCATACCTTTACCAGAACGCTTTTTAGCTTTTAATGACACTGATGATGAAGAGGGTGGTGATGATGATGAATCAGATTTTATAAATTTCTTGTATTTCGTTTGGTTGAAACCTACCTTCTGCACATTTTTATAAAAATTTCTATGCGCCGCACCTGTTGCGTTTATGATATCATTATAATTTGCTCTATCTGTCGACGTTGGAGTTATTTGAGGATCGTTTTTAAATAGTAATTCGTACAAACCAGGCGTACCTTCATAGCGAACATTTTTTACAATTATATCTGAGCCCTTTATATCTAGCTCATCTCCACCAAAATAAAATTGGTTTTTATCAAAATCATATCTAATTCCATACCTCCCTAGATTTGGTCTTTCTATAAGATAAGCGAGGATACGGAAGCTCTAACCTTCCGCCTTGCAGGCCAAGCTCCTTCATGGGGTGTTAGTGCCTCACCATTATTATAAGATAATTGCTTACATATTTCCTAGGAAGTTTATCATACTGTTCTAAGAAAGAACTTATAGCTTGCGGTTCTATGTTGGTAGACGGTTGAAATTTGTTTGCTATAGTCGTATTAGAATCGGCGGATTCACACAATACTTCATCAACCGGTTTTGGTGTAAATAATTCTAGTTTTGAAGATGGGGGATTCTCTTTTTTATTTAACACTTTTGCAACACTTTGCATTTGTTCGGTAACAAGTTTAAAAAATTACCGAGGTGTTGTTGTTCCACCAACTTACCCTCCTTAAGAGCTCGAACTTTCTGTCTTATAATATTTTTAGTTTTAATAAGTTCTGTCGCTACATTCGTTTTCATTATCGGCGCAAGTATGTAAGCGGTAGACGTATAGACAGCTAGACAGATAGACAGCTAGACAGGTAGACAGCTAGACAGGTAGACTGCTAGACAGGTAAACAGGTAGACAGCTAGACAGGTAGACAGCTAGACAGGTAGACATATAGACAGGTAAACAGGTAGACAGCTAGACAGGTAGAAAGGTAGACAGCTAGACAGCTAGACAGGTAGACAGGTAGACAGGTAGACAGATAGACAGCTGGACAGGTAGACAGCTAGACAGGTAAACAGGTAGACAGCCAGCTAGACAGTAAGACAGACTGACAGATTCAAACTAGTTCACACGTCAACAGCTTTCTATCAAATAATAGACATCAGAATTGTTAAATGTATATATACGAATCAAATTCATAACGATAACGTCCATTGTTTAAATCACTATCTTTGTCTATTACCAAAAATCCGTGTTTATGACTATTCCAGCAATAAGCGCACATTTCTTTAAATTGATCATAAGTCATGTCGGTATTAACATGATCTCGGTAGACCTTCTGTAAATTCATATCGTCCTGCTTAAACAGCACCAGCATGTTAGCATTATCGCGAATAAGATGTTTAGGAATACATGCATATGTTTGACAAAGACAGAAACATGTTACGGTATTAATTCATCAGATCGACATTGATCATAATTATTGTCCAAAATCGGGTACAAACTACAGGGTTCGCCGACTTTCCCTAGAAATCACAGATCTTAATGTGTCGGAGCAGATGACGTCGCTCCAGTTACCTTCAGGCTAGCTTAATCGGTTGGGCGGGATTCGAATACTCAAAAGGGAAAACCGACGGAGTACTTACCCTATGGCTTGCGTAAAAGAATTGCCAAAGGACGCCACTTGCTTTTAAAAGGGGTTGCTTGCGTGAATAAAGCAAGAACTTCACGAAGCTATGAGGAGGTCTCTCCAGGTTCGCCGCTCTCCACCTCAGCGTTGTCTACCAAGCCTCCTCCGAGTCTTCAGGTCCAAATACACAGGGTGGCCGTGAAACCAAATGCCTTACCTTAAAGGCCACCCTCTCTAAACGGTAACAAAAGAACACTGACACTAGCCCAAATCTTGGGGCTGGCTTAATCAAAGGACATGCTTTCAGCTTTACACTCATTTACATCCGACGTTAGTCGTCGTTAATTAGTGACCAAAGGGTTCAAAAACAACAAGTAACTAGGCTGAAGTTGACAGAATTTACATTTAATAAACCACCCAAAGGTGACTCAAATTCAATACAATGGGTACATCCTATATGAAATATCGGGGACCCCAAGCAAAAGTTACCTTAAAATCTATATATATTGTTACAAAGTATGCAAAACGAAATAACAGGGGTGAAGCCCCTGATTAACAACAAACAAATCAAATAATAGATTTAAGCGAGCGTACGCAATGTTTGTGAACATTGGAGAACGCACCATAAAGCTATTGTCGCCACTTAACTCGGCACATAAATTAAACGCAGCGGATACAGTAAATAGATCCTACCTGAGCTATAAGCATAGATGTCGGTGGGTGCTATAAACTCGGCCTCGGTGAAGCTTGGTAGAACGCTACGGTGGTGCGGGTCCCCAAACAGGAACGAACCAGGTCGGGAGGGTGTCGGCAAGAAGTTAATCCAGTCTTCGGGATGGCCCCAACGAACGTAATCAGAATTTGCAGAGCAGAATTTCTCGAACTACAAGAGCACACAGGCGGGGATTATAAAACGACGTCTTGGTTTGATGTGCACTACGGCAGATTTTGCGTCCCTCAACCCTTAATGAGCGGACAGCATACTAAACATTAAGACGACGTTTCCCCAATAAAAACGTTTCGCGGGCCTAACCCATTACTTCGCGCTCAACCCTTCTTTATTTTCGCACCTCCGGCTATGAAGACTGTCGCCGAACTGCCCACAAAATTTAATTACCGTGCGAAGACCACAAGATTTGTTCCCCGTTCCCCGGGAAAGCATCTCTCTTTTGCAACCGCTGATGGAAATTCTCCTTTTCGTTATTATTATTTTTTTTTTAATTAAGTTACCCATTACAAGGTCTCTTAATGTTATTACAATCTGATCACTTATGTAGATCAATGAGTAATTTTATTCTAACTTAATTGATTACGTTTGAAGATTCTTAAACTAAGGTCTTACTCACTAGTTTTGCCTTGTGTTCTAGTAACTTAACTACACTAATCATGGCATGTAGCACGAACCGCACGATACTTTGCTTTGCACTATCACTATTTCACTAACTCATAAGGCTTCGTCCTCTTGAGTCTTCTTACTAGGTTTGTGTTGTCCAGGAGCTGGATAGCCTCAACGTTCACATGGTGAAGCAGCCTATGTTCGTGGCTACTGGCAAATTTGGCGATGGTTTGATCAACAGTATCCATTTGAAGATCTCGATGGATGTCTCTGTTTCGGCAGTACCAGGGTGCATCAACAATGTTCCTTAGTGCTTTGTTCTGAAAGCGCTGAATCACTTGGATGTTGCTCTTACTGGCACAACCCCAGAGTTGAATGCCATAAGTCCAAACAGGTTTCAATATTTGCTTATATAAAAGCAGTTTGTTATATGTTGACAATTTGGAGTTTTTTCCAAGTAGCCAGTACATTTTTTTCAGTTTGATACCAAGCTCTTCGCGTTTCTTTTTGACATGAACTCTCCAGCGGAGTCTAGCGTCTAAGGTCATTCCCAAATACTTAGCTGAGTTAGCATAGGGAATCTGGGTCTCGTTGCTTATGATGGGAAGATGTTGCTTCCGTTTGTTAGTAAAGTCTACATGTACAGACTTATTTTCATTTAACTTGATACGCCAAGTTTTAGTCCAAGTGTTAATTCTATCAATAGAGGTTTGTAATTTATCAGCAGCCTCTACATGATCTTTTCCGACGGCAATAACTGCGGTATCATCAGCAAATGTTGCTATTGTTTCGTATTCAAGGCTTGGAATATCACTAGTATATAATAAGTAGAGTACCGGACCTAGCACGCTACCTTGTGGTACTCCTGCTTTGATTTCCTTTAGTTCAGAATAGACATCTTCTTGTTTGATTCTGAAATATCTTTCTGTTAGATAAGATTGTAAAAGTTGTGAATATTGTCGTGGTAGAAACAGGTTCAGTTTGTGAAACAAGCCTTCATGCCACACTTTGTCGAAAGCCTGAGCAACATCGAGGAAGACGGTGGAACAGACTTTTCTTTCTTCTAAAGATTTTTCTATGACGTTTGTGATTCTATGAACTTGATCGATGGTTGAGTGGCTTTCCCTGAATCCAAACTGGTGACAAGGAATCAGATTCTTTTCCTCTACTATGGGTTTTAGTCTCTTAAGCAGTATTTTTTCATATAATTTTGAAATCACTGGCAGCAATGATATAGGCCTATATGATGCTACTTCTTGAGGAGGTTTCCCCGATTTAGGGATCATGATGACCTCTGCGACTTTCCACATCCTAGGAACATACTTCAATCTGAAGGATGCATTAATAAGATTGGAAAGTTTTACTATGGCTTTTCTTGGGAGTTGTTTTAGAACTTCATCAGTTATTAGGTCAAAGCCAGGGGCCTTTTTTGGGTTGATGTTTCTTTTAATTTCATCTGATACCTCTTTTGGCGAAGTAGTTCTAATGACGGCATCTTGTTGCTCTGGTTCAGTCCAGTCTTGAGGGTCTTCTCCATCATTTGGCTGGAAAATGCTCTCTAGATGTTCTGCAAACCTATGCGCTCTTTGGGTATTGTTTCGGGCCCAGCTTCCGTCTGTATTTCGGATTGGTGGATTATGTAGTACTGGTCTTTTTAGTCGCTTGGTTGCCCTCCAAAGTGAGTAATCCGTTTTACTGTCATTAGTTAATTCGCTCAAGTAGTCTCCAATCGACTCGTTCTTGATACGCTGAATTTCGCGCTTTAATTGCTGAGTAGCGTTGTTCAAAATTGTTTTATCACTTGGTGCTCTGGTCTTTTGCCATTTTCGTCTCAGCTTTCTCTTTTCTGAAATAAGGTTTCTAATCTCTTTTGGATAGTTATTACCTTTTGTCCTACGGATGTGTTCAGGTGTGTTGTCCCATGCTGCTCGTTGGATGTTCTCAACAAACAGATCAACTTCGTCATCTAGTTGCTCTTCTGTTCTTAGTGGAACTGGAAGGTCAATGAGTTTTATTCTGAAGCTTTGCCAATCCGTCATCTTGTTAGTCAAGCTCGGTGGATTTTCTTTTTGGATTACACTGTCACTCAGTGTAAGAAGTATCGGGGAGTGATCTGAGTTCATGTCCCATGCTTCTTCAATATGGACATAATTTGATGAAATATTCCTGATTACAAAGAAGTCTATGAGATCGGGAATTTTATGCGGATCAGTAGGCCAATACGTTGGCTTACCAGTTGATAATACTTCGCATTTTAGTTGTTTCAATGCTGCTAAAAGTTCCCTACCTTTAGTTGTAGTTAGCCTAGATCCCCAGTGTATGTGCTTTGCGTTAAAGTCACCCCCAATGATGAATCTATTTCCTTGGCTATTGAGGAAATCTGCATATTGTTCTTTCTTTATAGCATGTCTCGGTGGGCAATATAATGCTGTGATTATCACTTCGTATGATTTTGTTTTAATGTTAACAGATGTAGCCTGTATTTCCACTGTTTGGTATCCAATTTCTTGATGATGTAAGATGGATTCCTTTATGATGATTGCACTTCCTCCTTTTGCTGCATTGTCCGGGTGGATCGTATGATAGATTTTAAATCCTTTAAATTTGATGTATGACTCTCTTGTGAAATGAGTCTCAGATATAAGACAGACATCAATTTTTTCTAGGTCAAGAACTGCTTGCAACTCTTGCTGATGTTGTAGCAGTCCGTTGGAGTTCCATTCTAGTACTCTTAACTGGTTAACCATTTTTAGTTTTAGGGATGGCTCCTTGTGCACGATATTCTAATTTGGAAATACGTTCATCCATATTATTTAACTTCTCTAATATTTGCAGAAGCATCTTGTCAATGGATGAGCTCGTTTGGTTCGTCTTTTTCTCTTCATGTTGTTTATCCGTTTTACCGGATACTGCTTGACTATAGGTCTTAGTGTTAGATCCGTTTCCTTGTTGTGTTGATCCTATTATACGTTGAATGGATCTTTGAGGTTGTTTAAGTAGATTAGGTTTCTTAAACTGCCTATTCTTAATTTCTTGCATCTCTTTCGCTACTATGCACCCACGGTAATTGGCTGGGTGTTCTTTTCCACAATGAACACATTTTGGAGTTGCGTCTTTTGGCTTTGTACAATTCGCTGTGAGGTGTCTCCCGGTGCATCTCACACATCTAGGTTCCTTAGCGCAGTACCTTTGGGTATGCCCATAAGCTTGGCACCGCTTACATTGTGGTACTAGTCTAGATTTTCGAATTGGCTGAATTTCAACTCGTATGCCCATGATGTCTGTTATCCCAAATATTTTATTGATATCTTCATCATGTCTGAAGACAAGTACAAACATATTCAGTGGCTGTTTAGTTTTATATTTTAATTTGGGTACTGCTTCAATCAGTTTATATCCTCTTTTCCGTAGAGTCTGGATTATTTGCTCGGTGTCGCAAGTATGATGTAAATTCTTAGCCATCACCCTAATATGTCTATTTTGTTTGTTTTCAAACGAATGCCATGAAAAGTCATTTTCGTTCAACAGTTTCGTTAGCGCTTTATAACCTTCTTCGTCAGGTACATTAATTTTAATGTTGCTATTGTTTGTAAATTTAATTTGATAATTCTTCATCATTTTATCGATTGCTGTGTGGAGCTGTTTAAAATTCTCTACGCCATCCACAACTATTGGCGGAGGCTTAGGCACTTTTTTAGGTTCAAGCTTTTCTTTTTCCAGGTCCTTTGTGGTAATTTGTGGTGGGCTAAGTGACGTATCCATTTTTCTTTTTTTCCTGTTTTTTACCCTTATCCATTCTGTCTCCTTGGCTAACTCTTCCTCATCAGTGAAATACTGTACCGGTTTATCGTCGTCTATTTGGGCTGGTGCACCTTGCGCCAAACTTTTTTCTTGCTCCTTGTATTTGGTTTCTAGCTCTGCATGCATTTTTTGCATGCCTTCGAGTTGCTGCTGCATTGCAAGAAGTTTGTTAGCTATGCAGTTTCGTTCATGCTCAGCATTCTTCCAAGCATTATAAAGCACTTGTTCACTCGGCGATCTCACGCAATTATCCTGTAATAGCGCACTGTTTTGTGGAATTGATAGCGCCTCATTTGGCGTAGGTTGTAATGGATGCTGAAACATCCTTGCACGATAACTTACGCCAACCTTCGTTGGAATTTTATCGCCTTTTCATCATATCGTATTACGTCCACTGACCTACATAAAACCACACACGCAGCATAGACTGCACACTGCAATTTTCCAGGTCGGAGCACTGCACAATACGTCTGAACTGTTCCACTGCCACTTGCTAACTCCTTTTCATTATTGCACCACTTTTTGAACTGTTGTGAAACAAAGAAGCGTTACTGTGAGTGCTATCAACAAACGAAAGGAGCCTCGAATATTCTGGAATGAATTTTCGATGTCGCAGCGAGTCCCAGAGGATCGAATTACCAAGGTGGCCTCCCCGAAGGACAGCGTTGAGTTATTGAAAAACACTATTAGTATTAGTATTAGTATTAGTTTGCTCGTCGTGCAGTGCGGTCGCATTTTTGTTTTGCTCCGCTTGTTTTGCAGTGTTTTGCATTCTTTCATGCTAATACTCGTGTGTGTATTGTTTTGCTGTGTTGACTAAACTACATATTACTTCGTATGTACGCAATTCATCATAACATAACCCAGTGACACAATAGGAAACACATTTTGCAAGTAATTGCAATTTGACTTCCTATTACATTTAAATTATTTACTACTGGTAGTGAACTTGACCTCAATTTCGTTGAAATGGCTAATTTCAAATGCGATGCTTGCCAAAAAGTCTTCCTGGATGTTAAGGACAAATATAAACTAAAGTGTAGCGGCGAATGTAGGCGCATATTTTGCATGGCATGCAGTGGATTTGACAAAACCACATTAAAAACGATTTCACAACAAAAAAATCACCAACTGAGATATTTTTGCGTTCTATGTGATTCTCCCAATCTAAAATATCTGCATGAAAAAGTTTCACAATTAACAAGGGACCAAGTACCAAAAGATAACATCGAGGCTATAGGGTCACTAATTAAGAAAGTGGCTGATGCAATTCCGATTATTACGGAAACACACGAATTGGTATATAACCAAGATTCAAAGCTAGATTTGCTTCATAAAAGAGTTGAGGAAATTTACTCGATGTGTCAGTCCTTCACTGATTGTGGCCCACAATCAATTAGAAAAAGTTTAAACGGCATGCAGCAGGATCTTTTCAATCTCTCCTCAGTCTTCTTCAACAGCAATGAAGACCAAATCAAAATACAGGTACACGATCCATCTTCAAGTGAAATTAGGAAAAACATAGATGGGATACAACATAAGTTAACAAAAATATCAGAGTCCATGGCGGAGTTCCAAATAAGACTGAAAACCCTAAAATCTCCAGGTGTTACTTCTTCGACTTCACAACCGACTCCAGTTCAAACATCAAAATCTTGTATGTCAGTTTTCACCCAAACAACAGAACTATCTCCTAGTTTGAGTGGCCCAAAACCAGTGTCACATTTAACATTACCTACTCAAGATGGAAAAGTAGGCAAAAGTGAATGGCATTATGTGATTGTGAGAAACCTTCCATCTTACTATAACAGCAATCACGTAGTACATTATATTAAAGAAAAGTTGGGAGTGTCGGACTTTATAAGATGCTACCCCCTATTAAAACAATCAGAAAATGCAGCGGAGATAACATACAAGATTGGCACCATAAACAGAAAGTCTGCCGCTCGATTAGCAGAAGAGCAGTTCTGGCCTGCTGGTGTATCGGTAAAGTGGTCAGTAGAAAGAAAATGCCATCTTGAGGAAAATCCTAGCGAAGGAAATGACACGCAGCTGGACAAAGTGAAGAAAAAGACAATTAAAGAATTCACTACTCAAGAGAAGATTCTAAGGCTTCATTCTGATGGGGAGGCTATAGCAGCTGGCAAACAACACACCTTTAAAGAAAATCAAACCATCAAATTTGTGAGTGCAGGCATCCAGAAAACAAATCTCACAGTAGATGCAATGACTCCGCCAAGGGTGAAACTGACAATGCAATCTGCCACCGATGAAGGCCGGTACCTTTTGGCTCGTCTGCGGGAACCAGCAATAATGAATGCCGTCAGGTTGTACATATCCTATCTACATGAACAACCGCAATCAGTTTGTCACGAGGGCTTCACAAATGCTTCTCTAAGGGTATTTTTAGCTTCTGAGGGCCTTCCTGTAGACGTGGAGTCGCTAAAACAATTATACTTGAAGTACTTTGAAGCGTATGGTATAGGATCTTCTACTGCATCGGCGGACCTTGCAACCTACAAATCATTTGTCTCCTCCCAACATCTTATACGCCTACAACAATCCAGGGAAAGCCATGGCAAATACTACTCGCCAAAACAAAATTTTTAATACGATCGACGTGCCCAGAAGAGCAAGTATCTTCTATCATTGACAAACATTCAGTGCCTCTCTTTTGTAATAAAAACACCAGTAATATTACTATTTTGCATGCAAATATTCAATGTATTAGAAACAAACACAATTATCTTGAATCTATCTTAACTGAACAAAATTTTGACGTGGTGATGATTAGTGAACATTGGCTTAAGGATGGAGAAAAACATTTATATACACCAAATAATTACAATCTAGCTTCTTGTTACTGCCGATTGGAGAGTGAATGTGGAGGAGTATGCATTTTTACTAGATCTGATCACGTTTTTACATCAATAAATTTCATTAATGAACTTAACAGTGAAAAACATTTTGAATGCACTGGCATTAAACTTGCTGATTTGAACTGTGTTGCGGTGGCTTTATATCGTTCACCATGTGGTAATATCGATATCTTTAAAAATAAACTTTCTCATGCTCTTGACTTAATATCTAAATATTTTAAAAATAGTAAACTAGTGTTTGGTGGCGATTTTAATATAAATTTTGCAGTTAAATCTAAGGAAAGCATCGAAATTACTAACATATTCCATTCATTTGGATTACAAAAAAATATCACCGACTTTACTAGAGTACAAAAAAATTCCAAGTCGTGTATTGACAACATCTTCACAAATTTTGAAACACAACTTGCAACTGTGGTTGAATTTCACATATCTGATCATAGATCTCAAATAATTAAATTTAACACTATTCAAAAACGGGCGACCTCTGTTTACAAAACCGTACCAAATAAAAGTTCTAGAAATAGAATCAAATTTTCAAATTACCTCTTAACTGAAGATTGGGTAGAATTATATAGAGAGTCTGACCCAACCTGCGCAGTTAATGCTTTTTATAAAGTTTTTTCATATTATCACGATTTATCTTTTCCTCCCATTAAAATTAATACAAATAACAAATGTAAAAATGCCTCTATATTTACCAATCCAGAAATAGTTTCGGCCAGGGAAGAAATAAATCGTCTTGGAAACATTTTGAAATTGAACTTGCAAAATAATGATCTTCTATCGGCTGAATTTAAACAAAAAAAATACGAATACGAACAAAAAATCTTAAAATTAAAAAAAGAAAAAATCAGTAAAGAAATCTTAGAGTCTGATAATAAACAAAGAACAATATGGAGAATAATAAAAAAAGGTGTAAACAATATCAATAGCAATGGAATGGTAAGTGTGATTTCCCCAGAATCTCACAACGACTACTTTGTGCATGTAGCCGACGATTTATTATCAAATATTCCCCCATCAAAGTACTCACACAGTGTTTATCTAAAGAAATTACCAATCAACAATGAACAATCACTCTTTTTATTTGCTGTTGAGGAATCCGAGGTAGAAGATATTATAAAGGCATTAAAAAAGTCAAAATCATTAGACCTATATAATCAATCGGTTTGTATGTACAAAGAAAATGTTTTGTGTTTAGCTGCCCCGATAGCTCATATTGCAAACATCATATTAAAGACGGGCATATTTCCTAATAAATTGAAACAAGCCAAAATTATACCTTTATATAAATCGGGTGAAATTAATGATAGATCAAATTATAGACCCATTGCACTTCTCCCCATTTTGGCCAAAATTATAGAAAAAATTATTGCAGTTCGAATTCTAAATTTCTTTGAAATCAACCATATTTTTACGGACAGACAGTTTGGGTTCAGAAAAGGAAGGGACACGTCGGGAGCCGTGCTGAATCTCATTAATTATATAACAGAATCATTGGAAAACAAAAAATCTTCCTTTGCACTATTTCTTGATTTAAGTAAGGCGTTCGACTGTGTCTCAAAAAGCATTTTACTCGATAAACTAGAGTATTACGGTTGCAGGGGAGTAACTCTAAAACTAATGTCATCCTACTTATCTGACAGATCTCAATGTGTATTTTGCAAAGGTCAGTATAGCCAGATGTCTTCAATTCAACATGGTGTCCCACAAGGAAGTGTATTGGGACCGTTATTATTTTTAATCTATGTTAACGATTTGCCTAATGCCATCCCAGTTTTCACGACTTTATTTGCAGACGATACGACCTTTGCAAACCACGTAGAAGATGAAACTCTAGTCAATCAGTTACAAACCAACATTATCAACCAAGCCTCAGATTGGTTCCAGGCAAATAAGCTTTGTTTAAACCAAAATAAAACTACCACTTTACTATTTTCAAATAAACAAAATATCTGTGAAACCGTCAAATTTTTAGGCCTTACGTTGGATAACAAACTAACTTGGCAAGCACATGTTGACAATCTTTCAATTAAGTTATCAAGAACAATTTATATAATTAGACAAATAAAAAATCGAGTAAACTTGGATGCTGCCATTACTGCATACCACGCATTATTTCATAGTGTAATGACGTACGGTCTAATAAACTGGGGTACCTCTACACATATTAAAAAAATTTTCATTGTACAAAAAAGAGCCTTGAGAGTGTTGGCGGGAGCGAGTCAGTTAGACAGCTGTAAACCATTGTTTAAAAAATATAACATATTAACGCTACCGTCAGCAATACTATATTGTAATCTATTACACATAAAAGAACATTATGGCGATTATACAAAAAACGGCGATGCCCATGGTTACGACACCCGCAGTCGAGGCGATATACAGGTTCCGCAGCAGAGACTAACGTCCACTAAACGAAGTAATTTCGGAATAGGATTATTTAATTCGCTTCCTAGTACTCTCAAAAATGCCCCAACCAAACTCTTCAAAGTTAAGCTTAAAAAACATCTTCTGGCCAATGTCTACTATGAACTTTCCGATTTCAGATTTGTTGAAAATTAAGACCGTCTTGTTTTATTGACTTTAGTATTTTTGTTGTTACTGTATTTTTCTGTAGATGACTATTTCTGTAAATGCATTGTATTTTTTTTATTTTTATATTTTTATATAACTGGAATTGTGACATATCTAAGCACCACGGTGTATATTATGATGAATAAATACTACTACTATTAAAATTTAAAACCTAGTTCCATTGTTGCGTGGGACAAGGGGATTATTCAGAATTTATTCCCTTCTTATATATCATACAGGGTAATGCGTATGGGTTCCAAGAATTTTTGGCCTACCGCTGCCAGGGTTGCGACACAAAGCCATTTATTGTACAAGACGATACGTGTTTTTTTTACCACCAATTCTTTGGCCTTGACGCCAGTATGTCGAGATAAATAAAGCAATTAGCGCACTACACCGAAGTGCTGACGGAGAGAATTCCGTAGGCCGCGAGCATTGTAAGTTGGTTCAAACGGATTTAAATATAATTAGGAGCACAGGGGCGTACTGAAAAATTTGTCGAGGCGGAATAACATAACAAACAGTCTATATTAATATGTCGACCCATGCTAAAATGTCCTGTTTGTCGCAAGCAATGTCATCAAAAATAAAAATGCTGTTAGATTTAGCTTGGTCAGGTGGTACAATGTTTACACCATCGCTGTATGTATAATAACCAACCTCAGGAATTGATTGAAACAACTTACTTAGATATTCAAACTTTGATTGAAACAGCGATTTTGAATATATATAAATATTTTCGAATCGTACTCCATTAACATCTTCTATTAGCGAAATAATGATGTTTGTTTTACCACTATTTGATGGGCCTAGAACAAGGCATCGTATCGTGAAAGGTAACAACGGTCCGTGTCTCCTGCTTAGAGACGCAGTATGATTATCATGATTTTTTATTGGCAAACTATTTTTAGTTTAACTACCCTCATGACGTCTACTTGGAAACTCACACTAAAACTGCTATGCATATCTATATATATTAAGGTCCTAATCGATCAGTTCTCAGTTCTATAAAATGATTCGACGTCGAAACACTAAACCAGTCCATTGCCGACGAGGTGCTGGTGTACTCAATAAGCTCATTAATAAATTGCCTTTCGAATTGCACATACCAGGATATCAATATTGCGGGCCTGGCACAAAACTTGAGAAAATAATCGCACGAGGAGATCCCGGAATTAACAAATTAGATCAAGCGTGTCGTGAGCACGATTTGGCTTATACAAAACATTCTGATAATATGGAGGAACGACACAAAGCTGACAGAATTTTAGCTAAAAATGCTATTGGACGTATTAGAGCTTCAGACGCTAGCTTAGGTGAACGTGTCTCGGCTGCAGGAGTAGCTGCAGCTATAAAGGCAAAAGTAAAAATGGGGATGGGAGCTAAAAAGAAAACTGGTAAAAAGAGAAAGAGAACACCTGGAGATACGCTTACTTTTAATCAGGTAGTGAAAAAAGCACGAACTGAATTAGGAGGAGGACGACTGCTGCGAGACTCAAGCGATGCTACAAATATTGCTGTTAAGACAATTAATAAAATAAAGAGAAACAAGATTATTAAAACTCCTCGAGTAATACGTGTGCCAAAAACAGGAGAAATGTTACCCTTGATTCCAATCTTTGCAGGACTTAGCGCGTTAGGAGCTCTTAGCGGTGGAGCTGCAGGAATTGCAAAGGTGGTTAAAGATGCCCAGTCGGCAAAAAAACAATTAGCAGAGTCTGAAAGACATAATAAAACGATGGAAGCAATAGCTTTAGGTAAAGGGTTATATCTAAAACCTTATAAAAAAGGATACGTATTGTTCACGACAAAAACTTGTAATGCAGCTGCCAAACCGGGCCTTATCAAATATCGATTTACAATCATACGCTAAACGTTTAAAAATTCCTAACTTTCGCGGCATTTTTATAGAAGATGATTTACCAAAACAGGTTCGAAATATAGAATGCGGTATTGTAAATTTGGATGATAAAACCAATCTTGGTACACGTTGGGTGGCTTACATAAAACGGGGGAAAGATGCAATTTACTTTGACAGTTTTGGAGATTTAAAACCTCCAATAGAAATTGTGAAATATTTGACAAGTGGCAAAAATGGCAGCTGTCATCCTATTAAATATAACCACCAGGCATTTCAAACTTATGATTCTGTAAATTGCGGGCATTTATGTTTACAATTTTTGCACGACGCCATGTTTTAGCTTCGTACCAGTTTACTGCGAGAAAAGACTTGTCCAGACCTGTCCAGACTTGTCAAGACTTGCAGATGTGGGAGGATGACGTCATCGTCTGAGGATGTACTTATAGTATGGGAAGTCTGAGTTGTACACATTCGCATTATGAAGCAGCAACGATACTATAAATATCGAATGCAGTTCAATCGCTTTACTGAAAATCTGGAGAAATTGAAAAGAGATATTGAAATATATTGCAAATTAAAAGATATTTCAAAGGAACTTTCTTGTTTGAAATTAAGCGAGCGGCAGCCAGACCTGAACTTGTTAATAACCCAGTTTAAACATGACTTGGTGTTGTATGACAAAGAACGCCAGGAATAAAAACAGCAGCAGCAAGCAGGTTCACTTTTACCCGATTGTCGAAATTCGTCAGAAAGAAGAAGAAGAGGAGGACGAAGAACTTCCATACAATTACTGACAGTTGTGTGCACTCGACCGGATGAGGTTTAAGAATAGAATAAATAAAATGTATCTATTGTTAGAACCTATTTTAAATAAACAATTGCAATGTATACTGAATAAGGATGTAAAAGGAAAAATAAAACCTATTGTTTAATAAAAGTTGTTTTATTTCCAGTAAGATTCTTAGAGGAGGAGGAGGAGAGTCGTAGGCTGATGAGAATGTAATTAACATTATAGGTCTTCAGATGTTTTGTTTCAGTTCTAGTTAAACCGTCTACTATTAAACATGTCCTGGACGTTTACCTTGTGTGGAAATGAATCTGTTCTCACAGCTCAGTATCCATCCATACATCTGGATCCGGAATCTGAATACGTTATAGGATTAATCAGTTTTGAAGCTTATAATACTATACCTAATATTGATTCGAATAATAATAAATTTCATTATACTGATATTGATGGTAAACAAGCTGTAATTGAAATACCTCACGGTTCATATGAAGTTGCCGATATAAGTCAATATATTAGACATGAACTGGGTATAGGTGTAACAAAGTCTAAGCCACCCTCTCCTCAAGCGGGTAGTGCTAATGATGTACTAGAAAAAAATATTGTGCAGCACCAAGCAGAACCTGTGCTACATATTAAGCCTAATAATAACACGCTCAGAAGTGAAATTAAATCATCCTTAGCAATCGATTTTACTGCTAAAGATAGTATTGGACAGTTATTAGGTTTCAAACCTAAGAAATTGAAAGCTTATGGTAGATATATTTCCGATAATCCTGTAGATATATTTAAAGTTAATACTATATGTATTGATTGCAATATCGTAACTTGTACTTATCACAACAGCAATGCTGTACACAGAGTTCATCAATTTTTCCCTACAGATCCGCCAGGATTTAAGATTGTAGAAAATCCCTCTAACGTTATATATCTACCAATCAATACGAAAATTATTGATAACATTGTCATACAAATACTGGATCAAAACGGTAAATTGGTCAATTTCTGCGGAGAAACCATCACGGTAAGGTTGCATCTCAAGAAACAAAATGGTGGTTAGATACAACTCTCAGCAGCAGCCGCAGCAAACATATATTAGAGATGATCAGTTTGTTTCGAACATTAGTAGGCTGCCTGCAGTCGATAGATTAACAGCTGGCAATAAACTGTTTCTAAAATCTTTAGGTTTGAAGCTAACTGCTAGAAGTGACGGCGAGGGGGAAATCAAAATGAAAAAACATCTGGACTGTTATTAAATTAAATTTTACTGTTAATATTCGAAAAATTCTAATACTCTGTAATATTAAGAACGCTTGTTTTGCATCAAATAAAAATGACGACTTCTGAAATACTAAACGTTACTGAAACCGCTTTTCAAGATAACTCGATTGTCTATGCGGAGAAACATACGCATCAACTCTATTCTTCTACAACATTTAATAATAACGATGAAATACGAATACTTATTTTACATCAAGATATGTACACTTTACCGTGCAACAGTGTCATATGTTTCGAAGGTAAATTGTTAAAGGATGCAGATAGTAAAGCTACTGCAACAGGATCATTTGCAAATTTAGGCATATCTCACCTACTAGATGAAATTAGATATGAACTTAATGGCGTGGTGGTTGATCGTGTAAGAAATGTCGGCATAGCTGCAACTATGAAAGCATACGTGTCATATAATTCGACTTAAAGTATTCGTTTGGAGAATGCAGGTTGGACACCTACCAAAACATCTATTGACGGATTGATCGATTCAAAAGGTAATTTTCAGATATTTGTCTCCTGCGAAATGTTGATGGGAGTTTTTGAAGACTTGAAAATTTTACTAAACGTTCGACAAGAATTAGTACTTATTAGAAGCAATCAAGATTTAAATGCTGGTATTAATGCGGTCGATGAAAAACTTAAAGTAGAATTAACAAAAGTGTATTGGAGAGTACCACACATTTCGGTGGCCGATGTAAATCGTTTAAAATTATTAAAATACATTGAGCAAAGTAGTCAGTTGGAAATCAATTTTAGAAGTTGGGAATTGCACGAGTATCCTGCATTACAACAGACAAAACGACACACTTGGGCTATAAAAAATGTTAGTCAAGTAGAAACTCCACGTCACATTATTGTAGGCTTCCAAACAGACCGAAAAAATAAACCTGTTAAAAATATGGCCCAATTTGATTCTTGCGATTTAAGAAATATTACACTTTATCTCAATTCCGAAAGATATCCCTATGATAATTTAAATCTAGAATTTGCCAGCAATCGATATGCACAACTGTATGAAATGTTTGCAGGTTTTCAATCATCTTACTACGAACATCACAATCAGCCTGTTCTTACGACTGCACAATTCAAAAGTATAGCTCCACTAGTCGTAATAGATTGTTCTAGACAAAATAAATCATTAAAAAACGGTGCTGTAGATATTCGACTTGAATTCGAAACCAATACTGATATACCGAAAAACACTTCAGCTTACGCATTGATTTTATTCGACCGAAAAGTGAAATATAATCCTTTTACCAGTGACATAAAAATAATTAGCTAGATACTAGTTCGACTAGTTGCAGATTGATTGTTCTTTCGACAACATTAGCGATGAAATTGATAGATATTCAAGGTTTTCAATATAAAAATAGCAACTTTATTTGCAAAGAAATAGCTGTATATGATAGTGATACAAATGTTACAATCCACCGGATAGTAGAACCGCCGATACCGTACGAACACCTTTCAAATTCTCTAAAAGATCAAGTGATTTGGCTTACAACTAATTTGCACGGATTAGAATGGAGCAATAATAATCATCATCATGACACAATACCCTACGAAAAATTGTCTCTGTACATAGGAGAGGTCATACAAAGCTGTGATTCCATATTCCTCAAAGGGCTAGATAAAAGATGGTTTAAAAAAATGTTCAGACATGTTCAGACCTGTCCAGACCTGTTATAGCTTACGCAAGCACTTCCTGCAGCCGGTGTAAGGTAGGGGAGAATATTATATATGAGAATACTAATCATAGAAATATTAGTTGTATGATAACAATGATGTCAAAAGCCTTTACCGAAGACTGCTTCTCAAATCATAGTTGGGGTTTTGACTCATGGGCTGACGATCCGTGGAGCCAGGAGGAGGAGGTTATACTCTGGAGTGAGACTGAAGAAAATATGGAGTCTCCTCTTCCTCCACCTCCTCCAATGGGACAACCGCACTCCTGGTCGTCTAACATAACAAAGGTGGAGGGCTGCAGTTGTATAAATTGTGCCAACATTAAGGTTGGTTAAGCCCAACACTGCCTCTAGATTTAAATCCCATAAAGATACAAATTAAGTTAGGTCATAAACTTATACATGTAATTATTAAAGATTAAAATAAAAGACTATTTATTTTTAATATGTGTTTTATTTCATTAATATATACACCGTATTTACCCATAAGCAAAGCAAAACTTGACAAGGAGAAGGAGAATAAATGTACACTTAAATATATGCTTTATTTAATTATTATACATCTTATTTATACATAAGGGAAACAGAACTTAACAGTGTGTAAGTATCGATATAGTCTTGAGGTGTTGTTGAAGGCCAGGGACCGAAACATGGACCGCTTCTCCAACCAACGGCTTCACCATTTTGAGCCTTTCTGATATTTTCCTCAAGCCATTTAAAAATATCTGTGTGGTGACATACAACGCTAGGCTGAAATATATAACTTATATGGTTCACGTCTTCTATAAACTTGCTGTGGGCATAATAAGCAGCCTCAAAGACTGCATCGTGAAGAAAATATGGATATTGCTGTGGCTCGTCAGTTGCAAATTCGATTCGAGAGCCAGATGATATTGATTCAATAAGAAAATGCTGCTCGTAGGAAGTAATGTTCTGTAGCGATAATTTTGAAAGGATTAAATTAAGATATGTTTCAGTATTAATTTTCAACTCCCCTCTTCTTACTTCGTTAATAATTTCTCTAATAACATTAAAGACAGCTAACATAGTTTTTAAAATTTCATTTACGATAGCGGTTTCAACACTTTTAAAGTGCGTAGCCCAAATAAGAGTTTTGCTAGGTATAGCAATACCAATTTTGTGTAATATAAACTTCAAAGTTTGCAAGTCGTTACGTCCTATAGCATTACGTAAATGGAAATTATAGATTTCTTTATTTTTAACATACAAATCTTTGTTCAACCACAGTATATTTGAATTTGACGGCAGCATTTTGCAGACTGAGATGTTTTATATTTTTATCTTTGTCTTTATAGCACATGCTGCTCTCTCCAACTGCGAGAAATGACGTCATCGCTCAAAGCGTGAGAGAGAGAGCTGATGTTTATAATGTGCTTGGTGGGCAGTAGCCCCAAGGCAAAGTGTCAGTATACTTGCAGTTGACTATTCTTTTGTCATCATGTGGGTCTAAAGCGTTTTTTCTTTGTTTTAAAGAAAATACGTTGTGAGTTTTTGATCTAATTGTTCTCTGATCGCAAAATACTGTTTCGTTATTAAACAGGCAGTCTTTGTAATCGTCAAATGTACTCGTAATTCTATTCAAAGCAGCTCTGGTAATACCTTTAGCTTTCTTTGAAATTTTAAATTCTCCATTCTCAGCATCCTCTAATGTTTTGAAAGCATACAATTTTGCACTTAGACCAACAAATTCGGTAATTATTTTACCACTCATTTCGTCTTTCATTAGACCTATTACTTTTTATTAACTTGTGGAAGGTTATATGGATTGTTCGGAGGATAATCGCTTGTATCAAATTTGTGAATATCTTCTCGTATAAAATCGTATACAGGATGTAGAATTGGTTCACGCACCATAGGGATTTCCATGTTAAATTCTTAATGTTCAAATATTGGCTCCCCAAATGATTTTAGAGAAAAAGTGTAAATATGTTTCTTGTAGAGAAAAAAATACTGTATACTATCATATCATTACTTATTTTTTTACTTTTCATACAAGGGTTAAAATTAAGGAAATTAAAACTACTATTTTAGCAAAAATAGGTAGTGCCTTGGAATCGTTGAAACAAAAAACAATTGTTAGTTAGCTGTCATGTTAGCGTCTTGATAATAAATGTAGAAGTGTTTTAAGTAATTCTGAGATAATATCATGTATTCGTTGAATGAAAAGATCCTAATGGTGAAATCGTACTATTCTGGTAATAGTGCACGTGCAGTGAGTGATATGTTTGCTGCAGAATATCAGAATCGACCAATTCCAAGCCACACTACTGTTGACAGAATGATCCGCAAATTTGAAGCAACTGGTACTGTAAATAATAAGTGTAAATGTAATGAAAACGCCTTGCAAAATGTAAGACAAAGAGCCAAACTTAAAAGGAAAAGTGGAAGGGTTTATAAAAGATAATTAAATGTTAATGCGAAGATTATAGAAGCAATAAAAGTAGGAAAAGAGGAAGATCAGTAAATAATAGTGGCAATTTAGAGTCATTTGATTAGAAAATAAAGATCAATTGAAAAGTACGAGGGTGTTCATTGACAGTGATATGACAGTAAGTGAGAGAAAAATACAATCGGTAATTATATCAATAGCCAAGAAGAAGTATGTGACAGGAAACATAGGGAAAGTAGGATATCAGCAATTGATTGCAGACAACGACGTATACGTATGGAATAAGCAAAAAAGAAGTCTGGATCTACAAACAGATCCGGCTAATCTGGCAAAAAACTAACTGATAGCAAGGAGAAAGAGAAAACAATGATGCTAACAAGCTATGAATAATAAAATGACAAAAGATAATGAAGTAAGCAATAATTCAAAAAAAAATTAAAAAGAAGGAAAGGGAGGGCAAGAACGAAAAGAAAAAAAAAGTTAGAAGAGCGAGTCAAATGGTGGCGTATGCAGACCAATGTGGTATTAATAACTAAAAAATTAGGAACCAACGGAAAGTTGAAGAAACGGCAGACCAAGATCTAAATGGTTTGAAAAGGTAAAAAGTGACCTAGACAAAGCAGGAATACACAACGCAAGGGAAGTGGTGTGAATCAAGCAGGAATGATGAAGATTGTGTAAAAATAGTAATAGAAGTGTAGAAAGAGTGCAAAAGCGAAATGGGGATTGATCCACCCCGTGAAGTGGATCTAGAAAGCTTAAGCCACAATACCCCACCAAAAGGTGTTAAGCCACATACACAGAATCTGATTTCTAGTCGCAGTTGTGGAATAAGTGTTTTTTCCGAGTAATGTCATCAGAAAATACTATAAATAGTATGAGGATGCTTATTAAATTTCGTCAATGGTAACATAAAATAAATAACTCCCCTTGGTGATTCCATGTTATTCAGTCTATTGCAACATTTGCCCACCCTGGACCCAAGTGGTTTTGGATTTCCTCTTGCCAACTTGTTTTCGGTCGTCCTTTTCTTCTCTTGTGTATTTTTAGTATGGTTGATGTTGAATATTAAATTGAAATTAAACTAATTAACAAATTTAAATTGTCTAATTATAGTGTGTCAGTACCAATAGCACTTTTCTAATAACTCATGAGTCCTGCGTTTCTAGCGCCGTAGTGCAATGGCGCACTCCAGATGCAGATATTGCAGATACAACTGCTCCCTCTGGTCGAGGCATTTTTATGCCTCACATTCGTGCACAAATGTACTCATGTACTTACGCTTCCTAGTGCACTTTCCGTCCCAGTCACCAGGTCGTCAGGCGGGGGCTACCTATCCATAGCCCTAGTCCACCAGAAGACTTCCTGGGATGGGAACGTCGCCTTCTTTCTTCTCGGGTTTCTTTACCCTACCACCCTGCGCTCGCACGTCCCACCCGAACCTCGTTATCGCGTAACTCTCCATTGTTTCTCTCTATCTTTGAGGAGCTTTACTGCATACGCTTTTAACTATGAACATCTTCATTATTTAGCACGGCATAAATGGGTTTATGATCTGAGAAGTAAGTTTCGTAAACTCCAGCCAATATATTTCTATTTGCAAATATCACATCTATTTGTGTTTTGTAATTTGTACTTGCAGTGTTTTCCTTTAACTTGCTTTCTAGGTTATAATTTTTTAATAAGTTTATAAGATATACGTCAGTTTTATTATATATGTTAAAGTTAAAATCTCCCATCACTATTACTTTGTCTTCTTTATTAATATTTTCAAATAAATTTTTCAAATTTCTTTCAAACATTTGTTTTTTAGTACCTGGAGATTTATAGCCACTAATAATATAAAATTCTTTTATTTTGAATAGTACCAAGTCCATGTGGCTGTTATTATCGTAGTCGTTTATATATTTTATAAATTCAATTCTAACTTCAGGTTTTCCAAAAATTGTTACTCCTCTTGATTTTCCTTGATCATAGTTGGTTCTGAAAATTTCTCGATATCCATTTATCGTTGTATTATTATTTACGTTGCATAACGTTTCGGTAAATTTTAATATACTGGAGCGCATGTACCACAGGTCACTATTTAAACAATTAATCTTTTTATCCAAAGCGTTAATATTTTGGTATATTACGATAATCCCATTAATATTTTTCAAAGTTTTATAAGACAATTTCATAGTTTTTGTGTTTCGTAAGTTTTCCATTTCGACTAATACTGGATCAGTGTTTTTGTAAGTGCGTGGACATTTAAATTTTCCTATCAAATATAAACCGGTTAAGCTTGTCACTCTACTCATTGCCACATACATCATTGATTTAGTTACCTTTTTGCACTTTTCTAAATTGATACAAACTTCGTTGTACGTTTGTCCTTGACTTTTGTGAATTGTCAATGCTTCTGCACAAACTAACGGGAATTGTTTTCTTATCACTTGTTGCTCCAATTTATTCGAAATATTCAGAATTTGCTGACTTATATCTATAGGTGTTAAATTTAATTCGATACCATTACTAATCATGTAAGATCTTTGAAGCATTCTTTCTTTTACACCGACATTGTCATTACAAAAATCCATAAAAAGTTTAAATGGTTTGTTAGTGTTTGGTTTAAGGATTATTCGTCTAAGTATACCGCAAGCTCCATTCACTAAGCCATCCTCCACATCAATATTAACGGTGACCATATATTTCAATCCAGTTTTGAATATTGTCTTAGTGGGTAATCCGTTAGTATCTGATATTTTCTTATTCTTCAGAGAATTTAATATTTTATTTTTTTTATATTCACTAATTTTTCCAACTATGTAATCTCTTGCTTCGGAAATATATGCCGTTTCTGGATGGTTATCTATTTTAAAATCATTATACAAATTAACTTCAATATTGGTTGCGTATAGTCGGATTGCACTATCTGGTATTTCATCGTTACTTTGAACAACTCTAGAGTTGACTAAGGAAATATCATTATTTGTTAATTTTCCAACGGCTAAATTTGTTAACATTTCTATAAATGGCAATTCATTTCTTTGTCTCATTACTTTAGTCAATTCGTAAAGTTGAAATTCATCCCATAATGGGTTTCTGTCTATTATAGCAGAAAATTCGTTTCCTTTGAATTTATATACCGGCGAATCCATTACAGGTGGTAGCTGGTGCAAATCCCCCACTACAATTACAGATACTCCTCCGAAAGATTCGTTTATGCCCATAATTTGCCGTAATCTAGTGTCCACTCGGCATAACAGTCTACTTCCTACCATAGAAATCTCATCTATTATCAATAATTTCAAATTGAATAATTTTTCTCGAATTGAATTTGCTATATCACTAGAAAGTGCTGGCATGTCCCCTGAAAATTGGGAAACCGGTAAGGCAAAGCCAGTATGTAGAGTGACTCCGTTAATTAAAAATGCAGCTTTCCCGGACGGGGCGCATAACAAAACTACAATTTTATCTTTATCGCCCCCTGGTAAGTTGTCAAAATAATGTGTTATGAGTTGATACATTGCATTTATAACAGTACTCTTTCCAACGCCTGCTGATCCACTCAAAAATATCCTTAAAGGCAATTTTTTAGTTTTAAAACAATGTAGGGCATGCATGACAAATTCTTTTTGATCACTATTCAACGAATTTAATAATTCATAGAGTCTTTCTATAGTCACACGTGTCGGCGTTGTAAATCGTGTGCTGTTGGTGTTTTGTTTTGAAGCGTCGCTATGACCGGCTTGATTTAAAATATCAACTCTTTCAAATTGTCCATCATCATTAAAAAATTGATCATTAGTATCCGTTGCCCGATCGCCATTTCCGATTGCTTCTAACGCTTCTTCTAGCCGTTCATCGCATCTTATAGAGTATTTATTTCGATTAGTTTCAATAATTTCCTGATTTTTAATAAATAGGTGGTGACAATTTCTATTTTCTATATCACTGATTTCATTTCTAAATGGTAGGAGTAATAAAACTTGTTCTCGATAGTAGTTTATAGAATCCTGCGCAAGTTTATAACGTCTGTATCTAATTATTTGTGATTTACTTCGTTCCTTTATTTCAATTTCTTCATCATCATTTAAATCATTTATATTCTTATACGATTTAAAGTAATCCGCAACGTACTCTGCTAAACAAATATTTTCCAGTGCCTTGAGTCGTTTACAATACTTTTCTATAATATCTTCCATATAAACATCTTCACAGTCTTGTCGAAGTAGTTGTAGCATTTTTTTATTTTTTAACATTACCACACGTTCTGATTTTGGACTGGTATTTATAAAAATTACTTTTCTGCTACTTTTAGAAACGGGTAACGATAACAGGCAATATGCAGCTTCTTGTGCTGACATTAAATTGCTATTCAAAAAAACATTTGCAATTTTTCTTAATTTATCTTTTAATGTATTATTTCCTGTTTGCATTTCAGTTGCTGCATCTCGAAGCAGTTTTGATAATCCACATTCAATTTTACTAATATAATTCACAATATATGAAGCCAAACCATATTCTTCTAATACAAATTGTATATCCATATTTGCTTCAAATAAATGTAAAATATCTTTATTATAACAATTTATTCCAACTTCAAGACTATTTCTTTTCAAGTAAACCCGTGGCTGTTTAAGTTCCGAACGTAATGCCGAAAAGTATTGCATTTCCGTTAAGTCAAGTTTATTTAAAATAACAGAAAATGGCATTAATTCTAGTTTTTAGTAAAAATAGTTCATTAAATCTTTTATTTTCTTCAAATTTTTTTCGTTTTTTTCACATTTTTCTTCTTCTCCTAAAGGGTGTAAGATTTCTGTGCGTGGCATGACAGGTATTGGAAAATGAAATCTGCAAATTTTCTTATGCTTCTTTCCCTTGTAGCATGTGTGTGTGTGCCTGTGTTTTTGGAGAGCAATATAAGGATCGTCTTCATTATTTTCACAACATATATATTTATCAATAAAGTCAACGCAAGATTGCTTTGATTGCATTCTGTTTGGGTCATATAGTGGAGAGTCTTTTAACCAAAGAAACATGTGTTCGTGTGGAGATCCTCTCATTTAAAATTCAACTCTTTCATAAGAATCTAGTACATTATATTCGTTAAATATACTGTTCTCGGCAGTTATTAATTTTATAAATTCTAATATTTTATTATGGAAGTAACGAGCACAAGTTACTGGATCGTTTCTTATCAGTTCTGTTTTCTCAAAATCACTCAGTTCTAATGCGTCTTTAATAGATAATGTTTTTTTTAAATTAACTTTAGCCAGTGAAATAATAAGTTCTGGCCATCTGCTTTCTGCAGCAGAAAGAGTTAAAAACAAAGTTGGTTTTCAGAGTTGCCTAATCATTGCCAATAAATCTTTTTTCTTACTTTCCCAATATGCTGGACTAGATCGAATTTCTTTCATAAATTGATAACCACAATCTATTTTAATCAAATTATTTACAAAATCTTGGTTTAATAAATTTCCCGCATTAATGTTGTCATTGTTTTTCTTGGTTTTCCGTAAATAAATATTAATATTTGCAGCACATTGTCGTTCAATTTTTTGTTTTGCCATAAACAATAGCCGACTCGGTACACAAGATCTACGGTCGGCGCGGCGACATTCTGACTTTGCTCTATCCGTATATGTTACATTTTTTGGTAATTCAAATGGATGACCAATAAATATTTTTGGAAAACAGAGTTCATCAAAATTTTCAATTGCTTGCCAAGGAACCGGTTTCTTATTTTGTCCAGGTGCAATAATAAGTATATTGGATTCATTTCTATCGAAGAGCATTACTTCTTCGTTAATTTCTTCATCACCTTCGTTCTCTTCAAACTCTTCCGAACTATCATTGTTGGTAATGTGTTGATCTATACATTTAGGATCAACGATAAAATTAACTTCTTCTCTTTGCTGTTCGTATCTATCAAAATAATTTTGTTCATTAAAATCGTTTTCCGTCATTTTAAATTTAATTGATTCAGTTTTAAATTTTGTTACAGAATGTTTAAAAAATAAACTCTCACAGCAGCAACACACAAGTTCTGGTGTATTATTTTTTGATTTAATAAATTTCATTTTTAAGTTTGTAGTATGACATTTATTTTGTCCTAAAATATTACTTAAATTATGCCTAAAATGAATAATGTCATTTGTTCTAGATATTTGCTTGGATACTCTATCCCGCTCCTTTTCTCTTTCCTTATATTCTTCGTCCATTCTATTCTTGCGTTTAAGTTCTTTGTCTTTTTCCCTTTCTTTTTCCTTATATTCTTCGTCCATTCTAAGTGTATTCATAATTTGTTGGTTCCTTTTCCTTTCTTTTTCCTTATACTCTTCGTCCATTCTATTCTTGCGTTTAAGTTCTTTGTCTTTTTCCCTTTCTTTTTCCTTATATTCTTCGTCCATTCTAAGTGTATCCATAATTTGTTGGTTCTTTTCCCTTTCTTTTTCCTTATATTCTTTGTCCATTCTAAGTGTATTCATAATTTGTTGGTTCCTTTTCCTTTCTTTTTCCTTATACTCTTCGTCCATTCTATTCTTGCGTTTAAGTTCTTTGTCTTTTTCCCTTTCTTTTTCTTTATATTCTTCGTCCATTCTATTCTTGCGTTTAAGTTCTTTGTCTTTTTCCCTTTCTTTTTCCTTATATTCTTTGTCCATTCTATTCTTACGTTTAAGTTCTTTTTCTTTTTCCCTTTCTTTTTCCTTATACTCTTCGTCCATTCTATTCTTGCGTTTAAGTTCTTTGTCTTTTTCTCTTTCTTTTTCCTTATATTCTTCGTCCATTCTAAGTGTATTCATAATTTGTTGGTTATTTTCCCTTTCTTTTTCCTTATATTCTTCGTCCATTCTATTCTTGCGTTTAAGTTCTTTGTCTTTTTCCCTTTCTTTTTCTTTATATTTTTCGTCCATTCTATTCTTGCGTTTAAGTTCTTTGTCTTTTTCGCTCTCGGCGTTTCTGTAATCGTCGGAATTTCTTAGTTTTTGCATAATTAATCTTCGTTTTTTAGAACGTTGTGAACATGAACTCGTAATTCTTTTTCTTTTAATACTATTGTCTACGTGAGAGTTAACTAGGTCTATTTCATCACCATAACTGCTTCGACTATTTTCTAGATCTTCGTCTATGCTTAACTCATTTCTATCATTACTTTGGTTAGTTTCCAGAATATTTTCTTGAAGTATAAATGGGGTAATTAAAAAAGCATCTGTACTTTCATTCTTACTTTTAAAATTTACTGCCATTAATTTTATAATATTTTCTACACTATCGAAAGCACATGCAACGGAAACCCCATCTGCACAGTATACGCCCTCATCATTGCAACTGTGAGGATCAAACAGCCAATATTCGGTGTCAACTTTTATTATTGCCACAGATTTTAGCTGAGATGTGAAAACGCCATAATTGTAACGAATAAAGAATCTTGTTAAAACTGAGTGAAGTTGATTATTGTTTAGCATCCCTTGCATTTCATGATCGGTGGTGACTGAAACACAATTTATTTTTCGGCGCAAAACTTCTAAATCGTTTAGATATACTTCATCGGCAACTAAATACGGTGGATTTGGAGCTTGATTACCAAGATTCATTATTGAACGCAGATGTAAAACGTTGCCAGAATTTAAAATGTCGTCAATTACATTTGCATTCCATTGAGTTGGGGTCTTTATTAATGACATGCACAGTGCCATCACTGAATTGCTTGTGCACTGAGTGTTTTTTAAATCACCAAACCTGTCATTATTTTGGCTATAATGGCCTGGCACTATTCTAATTAGACAAATTTCTCTTTTTTTTACATTAAAATTAAATTGTTTGTTATTAATTTTTCTCCCCATTGTAAGTGAGCTAGTATTATCACGATGATTTTAGTGTTAATTATTTACTGATTCAGGTCACTGTTGGCAAAGAGAATAAAATCGAATGAAATAATGTTATGCTAATAATGACCTCTTTTAATTAAATTACTCTAAATTATATCAACTTCTATAAAGTGCCCGGGTAATATTTGTTTATACTACTTATTTATAATTATTAATTAACTACATCTACAGGGTTAGATCGCTACATCCGAATTAAACTGCTACTTTGCTATTAACAATTATTTAAAGTTCTAATAAAAATTTCATTTGTACGCACTCTGTGTTATGATTTTAAGTAATGGGATTTTACAAGCGCGATATCTTGAACAGATGGGACCTACAATATTTCAAGCGAGAATTCAGATCGCCCATGCCGACGTGCGCGTGCGCAGTATTTTTGGCGGGAAATGTCAAATGTTTACAATAAATTGTCACTTTTTGATTCACCCGAGCTAACAGCACACGGCCACAACAGTTGCCGCACCACGGCGACAGACGCGTCGTCCCGCTTTTTACACCTTTTAATTAAATTAAAACTTTTTCGTACTTTTTTTGAAAATAAAAACCAGTCTACGATCTAAGTCTAAAAATTAGCAAACTTTTAAGCCATCGTACAACTTAATCGGTCCAGTATCTTCGGAGGAGACAAACAAAGAAAGAGAGCAACGATTTTATGTTATAGGAATATATCTTTTCCAACAATACCATTATACAAGGTCCGGCAACGAAGCGGGGGTGGAAGATATTTCTAAAAATATGAAAGTTACATGGATATTGTGTATATAAAAGTTGTAGGTACGGAGGTGGTGCACATTACTAAAATAGTGCTGATTATACAGGGTAGCTCAAAGAAATATGGCGAATCAAACCTACTTTTTTTTAATGGAATGTCCTATATTTGGGTAGCTTAAAAGTTTTACATTGAAATATTGGATTTAACGTCAACTGTTTTGGAGATATTCATGATTTTATGCAAAAAATGCTGAATATCCGGCGACTGCTATAAGCAATAGAAAACAATTGAATGAAGGAAAACGCTACCAAAAAATTATGATTTTCGTCAACTATCTTTTAAGTGTAAAATAGTAGATCTGGGTAGTAATGCTATACAGGGTGCTTAACATTTGCAAATTTAACGATTTCGATTTTTTTCAAATGCTACGCTCTGTATATTTTTGTATTTTTAAAACCCCCTTTTAATGAGTTTTCTTTTGATATGTTATTTGATAGCTCTCAGTTCAACTGTTTTTCAGATAAGTATGCGTGTTTGAACATAAAAACAACTTAAGCTCCTTAAGATGCTTTATTTCGAGGGATAAAAACAAACGCCGTTAAAATAATGATTTAAACACTTTAGTTCTCCAAACAAAAGATAGAACCAAGTTTAGAAAACAAAAATGTATTCATGACTTCAAAATTCATATTTCCCGGTCATTCTCGATGCGTCGAAAGTTACTTTTTCCGCACTGGGGTGCTTTTTACTTTCCAACAAAAGCTAGGGCAATTGTGGGTTCTTTGTAAATTTTCATAATTGCCGTTCGTTGGTTTAATTGCGCTTCTAAACATCAGAGGCACTTTGAACGTCGACAAAGTTAACAGGTACGTAGGATACGTATAAAAGTTTAGTGATTTACGCTGTCAACTCAGTAAAGTAGTAAAACACTAAACATTTTTTTTATTTTTAAAAATATTTTAAGTTATTCGTTACAAAAAATATTGTACCTAACTTTTTCGGGAAGAATTTTTTCGAATTCGTACTACATGCAGCACTCCCTTTGGTCGTGCTGCAAACAAAGTGCTCATTCGTGAAAATTACCTTCCCGAACTGTTAGGTTTATAACTATTACTGGTCCCTGATGCCTGTTTTCTGATGTTGACTTGCAAAATGTTACTTTCTGGCAAAAAAATTCTCCAGAAACAGCATATTTTCTGATCGGTAGTAAGAAAGTACTTTTTTAAAAATACAGGGATATAGAGGGTGTTCCATTTAAATAAATCAAAATAATTATATTTATTTGCTGATTATGAGTTCTCTGTACAGCTTTAATACTCAGAGGAGAAGAAAACTATTTGAACATTTAATGTATAAGCTTTTGGTGTATTGGCTTTTTTTTTATCTGATTTTATTTGACCTTGAAATTAATTTGTTCCTGCGTTTATGGTTTTTTTGGGTTTATTATATTCCTTGTATCAACACTGATTAAATTTATATTTTCTAAACCTGGTTTTATGTTTTTATGTTTGGAAAGCACAAATGTTTGAATAATTATTTTAAGGGCGTTTGTTTGTTATCCTTTGAAGTAAAACATCTAAAGAGGCCCAAATTGTTTTTATATTCAAACACGCATATCTGAAAAACAGTTGAACTTAGAAGTATGAAGTAACATATCAAAAGGAATTCCATTCAAAGGGATTTTCAAAAAAACAAAATATACAGGGCGCTCTATTTGAAAAAAATCAAAATCATTAGATTTGCAAATGTTGAGCACCCTGTATAGCATTAATACCCAGATCCACCATTTTACACTTGAAAGGTAACTGACGAAAATCATAATTTTTTGGTAGCGTTTTCCTTCATTTAATTATTTTTCGTTGTTTACAGCAGCCGCATGAAGTTCAGCATTTTTTTGCATAAAATCGTTAATATCTCCAAAACAGTTGACATTAGACTCATACAACTTATATTAAAATGATGAGCATTTCAATTCAAAACTTTTAAACTACCCAAATATAGGGCATTCCATTAAAAAAAAGTAAGTTTGATTCTCCACACTTTTTTGAGACAGCCTGTATAACCAAAACTATTTTAGTAATATGCACCATCTTCGTACCTACAACTTTCATACAGTATGTCCCCGGATTGGGTTACAAAGAGAGAAAAAAAGTTTGTTTTTAACTTCTCAAAAAAAACTCTCTAAAAAACCCTGCTTGTTCTCAAACTAAAAATGCATTTGCCAAAATTGAAATATCTCTTTTCGTATACGGGGGAGATTCGAAAATATGAAAATAACTCAAGAATAAAGCACCTCTATTTTTAAAAATATACAATAATATTATTTGAAAATGTTGTTTAGAATTAAAAGTAGGTGTCAAATACAAAGTCACAGCCACCTGCTCTAAAAAACAATTTTCATTGGTTTTTCTTTTCCTTCACGCTGCGAATTACCAAACGCGATACTTCAAAATTTATGTGACACGAAGTTGATGCTAAAAAGCTCATATTTATGTTAACAAAAACACAGGTATCTTAAAAAAATTAATAATACGCGATCCAAACATCAATAGCAGTTCAAAGCAATTAGAATTTTTAATAGAAATGTTCTAACAAATATTTCCAATTGAAATTATTGTATATTTTGAAAAATAAGGGTACTTGATTCTTGAGCCTTTTTCATATTTTCGAACGTCCGCCGTATACCAAAGGGGATATTTAAATTTTGGCAAGTGCATTTTTAGTTTGAGAACAAACAGGGCTTTTTATAAAAAGAGAGAAGTCAAAAATAATTTTTTTTCCTTCTTTGTAACCCAATCCGGGGACATACTGTATACACAATATTCATGTAACTCTCATAGTTTTCGAAATATCTTCCACCCCCGTTTCGTTGCCGGACCCTGTATTACTTTTTACTAGGTTGCATTTTTTTTGTTAATTTATATGCAATTTCATAATTATTTAAGTGTTGAAAAGTGTTGTTTGGTTTATTTGTTTTAATTATGTTATTAATGAAATATTAGTAGAGTATACGTATTCCAATTTCTAATTTGAATGTTTTAATTTTATTTACAAATTATATTATTTTTTGTTAGATGATATAATTTGATTGTGTTGTATAGTTACCTACAATTTAGTAATTTTCTAACTATTAAAAAGGTTTCTAAGCATAGACTTCAATTACTCAGTTTTATATATCTGGGAAATAAATATTTGTTCTTAGAAAAGCATTTTTTATAAAATCAAATGTTGCGACACAATTAAAATTTGAATTTACCGCCAAAAAAACAATACGTACTGCCCACGCGCGCGTCGGAAAGGGCGGTATAAATCAATGTTGCCAACCCTACCGATATTTAGCTAGATCTACCGATTTCATCTACAATCTACCGATCTACCGAAACGACCTTTACTTCTACGGAATTTTTGTTACACCGTATAATCATATTTAAAATTCTTCTCGGGTAGTATTTATACCGAAAAAAGCATCGACAACTCTTTATTTGTATACAATTTTCAGAACAACTTATATTGAAGGGGAATTTGCAAAGAGATTCATAAATTAATCTGTAATGACCAACACGTGCCGCCAGGGTAAATTCGAGGAATCACATCTTAAATTTACGAGAATTATTATTTTACATACACGTGCTTATAGATTTCAGTGCTAAATGCTGACATGCTATTTCTGTCAATGTACTTGTTAATAATGTGAACGTAAATATTATTTGTTTGTATAAACCTCCTAAAACCTCAGTCGATTTATTCGTTGATTTATTGGATGGTGTATTGAAACACAGCAAAAACGATAAAACAATTCGGCTTGTGTGCGGTGACTTTAATTGTAATTTTCTTGACGATTCGAATGCATCGACTGAGGTAAAAAATGTGCTTCTATGTCATGGTTTGCGCCAATGTTTTTTTGACCATTCCCGTGTACAGGGTACTTCTAAAACACTTATTGATAATGTTTACACAAGTATTAATCTCAATGATATTTTGTCCAGTAAAACTGCTAAAAATTTTGTATCCGATCACAGGGCACAGATACTAACTTTTATGTTATCCAGCAGTCACATGTCTGGAAGCTCTGATGTAAATACTTTTAGGCCTATCACTGAAAAAGGGTGTTTATCTTTCTACCAGGCCCTTGAACAGGTTGATTTTACTTACTTATATAGCGACCTGTCTATTTGTGACAAATTTTCAAAATTTATTAACAGAATCGCGACAATTCTAAATAAATGTTTCCCTATTAAACAGATCACAACTAGAAAGCAAGATGCTAGTATTGCTTGGTTTACACCAGAATTAAAATTGATGCGTAATCATCTTAATCACCTACAAGAGCAGTATACCATGACTGGCACACATGACACGCGACTAGCTTATAATCGTTATCGCAGTATATATCGCCTGGCGCTAAAAAAAGCGAAAGTTAGCGCCAACGACAAGGTAATATCAAACTCTTGCAATAAGTCTAAAACAATTTGGAATATTATTAATGCCAATAACAGTACTGCACATAAATCAATAACAACGAGATTTTCGCCTGATGAATGGAATCGTTATTTTAGAGACGTCCCTGATAACTTGCTATTGCAGAATAATAATCAAACAGGAGACCCTTTATCCTTATTTTATTTTAATACACCAGTTACTCTCAAATTTTCCTTATCTGAAACCACATTCAACGAAGTCAGAAATGCCATAGCATCATTATCTAATAGTAAAACCAAAGATATTTACGGATTTAACGTGTATCTGCTGAAAAGAAATATTAACCACTTTGTGGCCCCTTTAACTAGATTACTAAATGAGTGTCTAAACTCAGGGCAATTTCCTGACTGTTTGAAGGTGGCATTAGTACTACCAATTTATAAGAAGGGAGAAGATGATGTTATGTCTAACTATAGACCAATCTCAATTCTTCCTATATTTTCAAAAATACTGGAAAAAATTATTGAGAAGCAAATAAGACATTATTTCGAGTCTAATTTTCTTTTCAATGATAATCAATATGGATTTAGGACTAATAGGAGCACTTCCAGTGCACTTGTTAATTTTGTTAGTAACACAATTGGGTGTTTTGAGAGGGGTGAATACTCTGTTACAGCCTTTTGCGACCTCAGCAAGGCGTTTGATTGCGTCAATTATGACGTCCTGTTGAATAAACTAAAAAAGTATAACCTTGATGAGTTGAGTTTAAAAATGGTTCGGTCATACCTCACAAATCGGTGTCAAGCAGTAAGGGTCGGTAATTTAATATCGAATAGACTGCAAATTAACTGTGGAGTACCTCAGGGTTCCATCTTAGGGCCTCTGCTTTTCTTGATCTACATCAACGACTTACCCCATTTTTTAAATGGATCATTGTCTATCCTCTTTGCTGATGATACCACCCTCACTGTTTCGCACTCAAACTATGATGCTGCAGTAGATAAATGCAATGCTACCCTCAATAGGGCTGACACATGGTTCTTATCAAACCATCTCACGTTGAACCGAGATAAAACTCACAACAGAGTATTTACCCTGCGACCAGTACCTAATAATGACTGTTCTGGCGAAAGTAAGTTCTTAGGAGTACATTTTGATACTAAATTAAATTGGGATGTGCATGTTAATTATATCGCCCACAAATTGGCAAGTAACATTTTTGCTCTGCGTAGCTTATCAACATCTGTATCTCCGACAATTTTAAAAACTGCATATTTTGCACTTTGCCAGTCTCACATGTTATACGGAATTATTGTTTGGGGTCATGCTCCGTGTAGCAAAAAAATATTTGCTCTACAAAGAAGAGCCATCCGAATCATAGGTGGAGTATCTTACACTGCTGACTGCAAATACCTATATCGGGAATTCAGAATACTTACATTTATTTCATTATACATTTATACATGTCTATGTTATGCCAAAAGTAATTATGGAAAATTCGAATCCCATAGTGGTACTCATACCTATGATACGAGGCACAAAGATAACTTGTACAGTGATTTCTATAGACTGTCCAAATCACATAACGGACCTAATTATTGGGCAATCAAATTTTTTAATACTATTCCTTATAACATCAGGAGCATGCCTTTAACTAAATTCAAAAATACAATTAAACAAATATTGCTCGAAAACCCACTCTATGATGTAAGTGAATTTTTTAAAATAAACTTTGTGTGAACCAATGGATTGACGAGGTTGACATGTGTAAATATCTCTGTACAGATAAACTGCATCAATAAATATTATTATTATTATTATTATTATTATTATTATAGTTGTAAATTTGTAAGCTTTAGTTCACGAGAAAATAGTTACTTATTAAACACAAGTTAATTAGTAAATGATCTTGTTGTTGCCTATACTTTATAGTCTAATGGATTTCTTAGTAATGTGGTTCAGCAATAACTGTTCCTTTAAATGTTTTGGTTTTCGTAACCTTACATGTATTGTATATTGTGGCACTCATAAAGTTTTTGATTGAGTGTGCAATATGGGAAATTTATAAAATAAGCGCACAGCACAACACTAATATCAAGGTATTTTAAAAAACTGCTTACTACTATTTTTTTGGGTATACAGTGGCCGCCAAAAAGTCGGCAGAATATGGGAAACACTTTTATTTTTGATTTTTCAAAAAAACGTTTTACGTCAATAATGTGTGCTTGTATAAAACACATGTAGCCCCTATCCTATATACCGAGTGGTTTTTACTTATTTAGAAAATAAAGTTTTTCAAAATTCTCAAAATCCGAGAAGTGCTATTTTTCGGAAATTAAGTAAGATTTCAATAAGATTTTTTTACAGTGTGTTATTTTTAGCTAATTGAACAATTTCAAGGCCAGAAAACACCAATTTTTTAAAGTTTAGTTAAAAATTTATTTTTAAATTTTTTAAATATTTTTGAAAATTTCACATACAAAGACTTAATATTAAAATTCAAATTTTATTATGTGAACACTTTAAAGATTTATAATTGGGAAAAATAATATAAAATGTTAATTACTTCTTTAGATTTTTTATTATTTACCGAAAAGCAGTATATTTCCATAATTTTTACGTTTCTTAGGCAAGGGGGTTTTAAGAGAAATATTTTTCAATTCTCATTAATATCTATTTAATAAAAACCAAAACGTGAAATAGGCTTTCAAGTACAACAATTAGCGGTTTGTTACATACAAAAAGGTATGTAGGACAGGATAAGTGTTACGATTTTGCTGTTGATAAGAATATTCTTACAAAAATGGCCAAACAAATGTATTCTGTAAGGGGCGGCAAAGCTACTAGCGAAAGCGATAGAATACGAACTATTATATATTTTTTAGAGTCATATGCTATATGTAAACATTTAAAATATTTTTCATGTTTACATATTATTGTACTTGTATACCGTGTGTCCACAGGAGTACGCACCATAGAGATAAGATAATGCTAATAGAATATAAATATCAACCAGTGCTATGACCACCGTCCCTTTTCTTGTACCATTTCTAACAATATTGTTTCATACAGTGGCGAGTCAGAAGCCAGAAAACAACGTTTTAGCGTCCCGGCGATCACAACATTAGCCGATCTTTCTATTCTATTTGGTTATCCCTATGGTGCGTCCTCCTGTGGACACACGGTATATAAATTAGTAGTCAATAGTGTTTTAAGTAAATTAGTGTAGTTTTTCCACAGTTCTTAATAAAATAATTAGATTTTCGTCTTGATTTTATTCATTTAATTATAAAGTGAAATATAAATATATGTGAATTTTTAAATGCCGGTTTACTGAAACTTGGCAATTGCAAAAATGTAAGTAGGTATAGTATTCCAACCAAAAATTGGAAAGCTATTTAATATCCAGTACACCATAGAAAGTGTAAGTCATGTCTAAGTTGGTTTCATACAATCAGTAAATAATATTCTAATGTCAATCAGCTTTCAAGTAATGACAGTTCATCTGCAAACTGTACAGTTACGGACACCTCAAAGTGCACGGTTTTTTGTTACTATGGTAATTTTTGCGATTTTTCGGCTTATTAAATGGGTGTTTCTCCAGTGGCGTTGCTCGTGGTTATAAGAATAGGTATTACTTTTTTAATGTTTGTATTTTAGCAAAGTTTCACAAGTAAACAAACTATACCGGGTGTCCATTCTCAAAGTCGAACATAGGCAATTAACATTAGTGCATTCACTCGTTCTTCATTGAAATAATTCATGTTTCTGTAGATGATTCTAACAGACGTTGACAGAAAATACTTGATTTACGCCAACTAATTACCAATTTTTTTGACAAATGCTATCGAACTTGAAAAGCAAGGCATGGCATATTTATTTATTCCCAAGTTTTAAATTCGTATTTTAAAGCAAAAATCTTATCTTGAATATCATTATTGGTATCATTTGATGCGTAATAATTTTATCTTTCTATTGATACCATTACCTTCCCTGTGAGTTGAATTGGCGAGCAGGAATCGGCAAAAACATTCAATACAATGTTAATCGCCTATGTTCGACTTTGAGAACGGACACCCGGTATAATAATATGTATTTAATAAATATGTATCAGTATTCAATTGCTACTACGCTTTGCAGTTTGTTTCACATAGAGTTGACCAATGTTTCCATATTGTATCCTTCTCTCAGTTCCTTCCAAACATTTCTTATTCTTTCCCATAATTAATCGGTTTTGTTTGGTGCAAAATCCCTGGTATAAATTTTTGTAGTTAAATAGCCCCAAACATTTTCGATGGGATTCAAGTTCGGACTTCTTGCAGGCCATGGTAATAAATTGATATTATTCTCATCAAACCACCAATAAACAACCCCTGCTGTATGCACAGGACAGTTATCCTGTGAAAATAATGTTATCAATTACGTTAACATAAAAAAAATTAATTAATTAGGTAATATATTGTCTGTTGAAAAGTAAATTGATTAGGAAAGACCTCTCTTACAGATGGCAGCATCACATTTTGCAAAATGTTGCAATAATCTTCAGCATTCAGTCGACCATTAATTCTATAGCATGCCCCAGATCCGTGAGCATTGATCGATCTCCATACGTTTACAGAGAATCGTCCACTACTCCTTAAGGGTTGAACATAATATTGCTCCTCAAATTTTGAATTTTGTGGTCTACACACCCTTAATCGTCAATTGGTAAATGAGTGAAATACCTTTTCACCTGAGAAAATAGTCGTATTCCAAAAGTCGTCGATCTCATTCAAATAGTCGGTTGCAAATTGTACTCTTCATTCTTTATTCTGTGGTGTTAAAAAAACTTTTCTTGCAGAAGTCTCTGCTGCCAACGATTTTTAATTTTGAAAGTGCAGCTCTTGCTCACATGCAAATCTGTTGCGACTCGACTCAGCGACCAGTTCTCTTCCAGTTTTGTAATAGCTCGCATTTTCTCTGCTTCTGACAAATATCTGGGAATTTTCCGAGTTGTCAGTTCTATGACAGTTTATAACAAACGTAAACGTCAAAACTCGACGTCTGTGATTAGAATATCGTATTACAAGCTAAAAATCTGCCGTGCACTTTGAGTTGGCCGCAACGGTACATGTAACTGTTTTGTTAAGGCATTGTAATATTGTGCATGATTTAAGTAGGTACTAGAGTGGCTTCAAAGCAAGAAGTACATAGGCGTGGCTACAGTTATGCGCCAATAGACGGTATCAGTGGCGTAGCAATAGGTATTTTTAGGGAGGCACATTAAAATTCCCATTTTAAAGGAAAACTTTTCATGCTGATTTATTTTTGGTTTCAAATGCTAAATAAATTAGCATGTCATAAGAAGAACCAACTCTACCAGAAGCTCACTAGGCCGCCCTCCGTTAATGGCGCTAAACGCTTTCCGCGGCGGGAGGACTCGCCGTGCGTCATCCGCTCCATTCCGCGCGAGAGATTTTTACTAAATTTGCCCGTTTTGCTGTGAATTTTTGCCAAAGCTGTGCATGGAACTTCGCCATTTGGTCGTGGCAGCATTTTAGACAACAGCTGCGAATCTGGCAGAGGGCGCAGGCCAAAGGCTCTTGAATACGCGTGTGACCTGAGAAACTTCGAATATGGCGCTACGGACAATAAATGACTAACCCCAATGCGTCATGTAGCTACCAGACTGTAAGGTGCTCGCCCAAATCCCTTTTTGATATTATTAACGGGTTAATAGTCATGGAAACATGTAAACAAAATGACACGACGAACGGTAATGAACTGAATACAACAGCGGAAATCACCTTGTTGAACGTAATGGACTCGTCCGGACCTTTCTAGCGTTCTGCGCATCTATGACGCGGTGTACTTTACAAACTGAAAGACTTCTAGTTGAGTTTTTAAAACCGTATAGCAGCATAGAAAATGTTGAAAAACCTATGTCTTCCAAAATTCCCAATGCATCTGTCAAATTTGAAGGTTACTGTCGAAATGTCACTGCATGACAATCAAACAGTAATTTTATGAACTAAATTACGAAGTGACTTACTGTTCTCAATGCTGGCCTGATTTTAAATAGCTTTCCAATTTCTGGTTGGAATACTATACTACAAAACACATTTTATTATGTCTACCAAACATTTTTGGGATCTACCGAAATTTAGTGCAAAAATCTACCGATCGACAAATGAGATGGCAACACTGATCTGAATTCTCCCATTTCGCATATTTCAAAGATGGTTTCCTGGTCTTGACGGGTTGAACAGTTGCAAATTTTAATGAAATTGTTGATGTCCACAGAAGTAAACGCTGTTGCTATGCAATAATAATTGAACGTAAGTACAACGCGTCACAAAACAAAACACTTTTAATCACGCCACAACTGGAAGGGACGATAAAAAGCGCTAGAACACAATCACAAAACACTATAAATGGGGATATCTGACCTGTAAATTGCTGCACCGAGTTGGAACTTCCACGGTGCCCTGGAAAGAATGTCGTTGCCGCTCTGTTGTTATGACAAATGTCTCCACTCCAACTCCACCTAGATATCGGCTGCAACTTCGATAAGCTTTTGGATCGCTTCGACTGAAAACGGGGGCCTTATTATAGAACTCCGTTCAACACACGTATGCTGCTCGCTTATATTACCTGTACACACACTTAGAAAACTGGCAGAACTTCCGTAGAATCACTTCAAAATGGTCTGGCTTGCAGTGAACCAAATTATGTTGTATTTCTTTTGCGGAAGTCAATCTCAGGAAAAACTTCCACAAATAACAGCACACACGTTGTCAATAAAACACAACTTCTAATCAACTTGGATACTTAATAGCATATAAAAACCACTTATATTAGAGGAGCTTGCAAAAACACAGCTAACTGTTTTGAAGAAGTCACCTCAATTGTTTTGTTTACAGCTTTTATTTTAGTTGCATGAAATGCCAAGCCTGCCCTGATTCTAACTTGATTTTGAACAAAGACAAAACTATTCTAAAAACATCATACTATCAATTATTTACAAGGCCTATGCTATTTTATAACAAATCTGAACTTTAAATTATTACATCTTTTGCTCCATTTCCGTTAGATTACTCAGCGAGAGTGGTGTGAGATAACCTCAAAGCATCAAGTTTTAAATTTTAATAATGGAGCCTGAAATGACCATGCTGCATTTCCACATTAACGGCAAAATTGTAGAGGCACAAATCCAAACTAACATGGTGCAAGCTATTTTTGAAGGTACGTATTGTTAATATTACTTTTAATTCGTTGTTGGGAATGTAGCAGCCGTTTAAACGTTAATTTGATGATCAACACGTAAAATTTGTTGATTCATATCACAGTCAAAGTTTCTGCGCAATGTCATTTCACATTTTAAATATATTTTGATTCTTTTAAATCATCAATTAATGCTTCTTCTCCTTTTAATTAATATTACTATAATTTCGTCGGAACTAAATTTATATTTCCATTGAACCTTTTAGAAAATACCTACTAGTTACATACCAGATCTGCGTACTGTTTGATTGCACTTCATAAAGTAGACTAGATGTATGCACAACTGTCGTATCAAGCGAAAGATCAACATTTTGTCCCAACATAACTCAAAGCTTGTCGTTCGTTTTACAAAATTTTAAGCGTTTTCAAGTGGTTTAAAAAATGATTGTAGTTATGCATATACCTAGTCTTATTTTATGAAGTACAATCAAACGTTACGCAGATCTGGCATGTACCTCGTACTTACGAAGTCTAAAATTTAATTTTTATTTTAGACGAGGCTGTTAAAACCGATGTTATAAAACATATATCATGCAGCAACGCGGCAACATGAATCACGAGGGCATGGAAACCGAAGCAGCAGGCAGCCTGTAGATGATACTAAACAAATGCATTGGACAGCAAAATCAACTATGTTATTATTGGAGTTGTACCATGGTGAGTCGAGCAATTACCACAATCCAAAAATTAATAAAAATCATTTACTGTAGACGAAGATTCCGGAAGAGACAAAGAAAAATCTGTATAATATGTCACGGCTGAAATATGTGATAGGAAGTTTCGAAACCTAAAAGGCACATATAAAACAATAACAGACACCAAAAGAAAAACTGGCAGAGGTAGACAAACTTGGGAATACTTTGACGTAATGGATGAACTATTTTCCACTGACGCCCTGCACAACCTATATTCCCTGTTTCCGTACCGAATCAGCTCTCTACGTCCACTCTGTCTTCCCTGCTCCCAATATTTTCAAATGTACCTGCAGCTTTGCCACCTCCAACGCCTTCAATTTTGTCATCCCCAGCTCTAACAGCAGAGTCGTTCCTGGGCTCTTTGTCTGGTACACCATCGTCAAGAATTCCCAGTTCCAATACTTCGCCTAGTGGTATATACCCATGGTATAAAAAGGAAAAAAAGAAGCTGGAGGATTTTAAAAAGAAAATCCTTTGTGAAGAAAAAAGTCAAAGAATTGGAAGACAAAAAATATTTATAAACAACAACTCGAACTCCAAAAAAGTCATAATGAAATTTTGAAACATCTAGTGGTGTTAAGACCAAAAAATTTTACAAATTAAAAAAAATTTATACCAATCGTAATTACACTGTATAATAATAATAATAATAAATGTCTTTATTACTATAAACGAAATACATTAAAAAGAATTGAAATTTATAGTTAGGGCGAGATTCAGTACAATGCTAGTTGTATTCTACATATAATGATTAAATCTAAGTAATTAGCATACGTCTGCTCTTATAGGTGCCTTGAATATAATGAAGTCTGTACATGGCTGAATTATGTAAAATTAGACATAGGACATTTCCTTACTGTTATTATGATGTTTGTAAACAAAATAACAACATAGTGACTATAGAAACTAATTGAAACGGGATTATTTCATTGTAATTTCAAAACCGACAATTGTTACTACCATAGATATATTGGTTGAAGCTAAAATAAAGTTGTCAATGTATAGTCTTACAGTATTCACACTATATGTAAATAATGTAAATATTAAGTTTTGAAAATATATTTTTATGAAAATTGGAACATGTTTTTGTAGTATTAAGTGTAAATAAACAACTGAATAAGGTAATTTTGTTTGAATAATCAATTTATGGTTATTTAACAATTAAGTGTGGTAATGAAAGTGATTAATAATCAAATTAAACATGCGAGTGTGTTAATTTTTTAGATTATTAATGGCCGACTAACACGAGTTAGTTACAATATTTTTCTCTTGATCGCATCTTATTAAAATGAAGAAAATATAATTTTATTCAACAGTAAAATCGTAAGACCTCATTTTTATAGCACCTATACATATTGAATCAAAAAGTTTATTTTTTTTTATCACAAAACGTCTTTTAGGTAAAATTTGTCTACGAAAACGTTGCTTAGCAAAATTGACAAATACAAACTTCGTGATTAATTAAAACCTGAGCCCCGATAGGGCGCCATTTTGCTTCAAGGCAACAATGCAAGTGTTAAATATGAACATATTTGTTTCCCTAATTATTTTAGAGCAATCTTGCAGGCTACATAAGTATTTGTAGAGACAGAAATTCGGCAGCTTTTTATGTCTTCATTTGTCATTTTCCATTTTGGCTTTGCCACACTGGCGATACTCAAAATTAGACTGATATTTTTTAATGACTACTTTTCTAACACATTTCAGTGGCTACTTGTTCCAATAATTTCGAGGCATTACTGATTTTGAGAAAGTGGTCATTTTAATTTCTTTTCTCAGTTTTCTAAAATGACAAATTATGGTATGAAAAGATTCAGGATTTCTCTAAAAATATTAATGTACAAGATTGCTTTAAAATAATTAGGGAAGCAAATATGCTCATTTACAGAAATTACCATTGAAAACCCTATGGTGCGTAAAGCATTTCTACACCCTGTATATATACCTATACACATATACCGAGAATTTTACTTTTTTGTATACATACGAGCTATGTATACATGTCAACACATTGTTTTAGTGCTAATTATAGATGGAATTTTGGATAGTTCTATTGCAAGGAATAGGCCTTTCTGGATATTTTATCGAAAATAAATCCCTTACAGTTCTCAAGCACAAGCTGGTCCCATGTTAACATTTCAAATTTTTTAATGTGTATTGATGTGAGATAGGTGATTTTCCAGTTAAATACCTCTAAAATGGTTTGTTTAATTTTTTTTCTTATTAACTCCTATTTTAAATAGAACACCCGGTATATTACTACATTTTGAATTCGGCTTAAAATTTAAGTGACTATTCAGTTCACCTATCATTTTTCAAAAGTGGACCAATGAAAACGTCAGATTTTGCATTTCATAGCCAACCAAAATAAATTGTAGTGGCTATTCAATTCACCTGTCATCCGTCAAAAAGTGACCAATGAAAATCCAGAATTTGACGTTTCTTGGTCAATAAAAACAATATCAGCGGATATATCTTCCTAGAAGGTATTCAAGTGAATATTTTAAACAAATGTGATTTTTATTAGTTAAAGTCAATATTAGTGTTCTGTTACTATAGAAATTGCGTAGTTTGTTGCTAGATTTACTGAAAACTAATTTGAAAAAATTCATTGAATAGTCCCTCGAATGCCATTCTTAGTCAAAGTTAAGTAGAATATTTTTGCGGTGGTATCTACTTACGTCTATTGCGCTTGAATCTAAGCGCAATGGTCATTCGTGATACCACAGCAAAAAGATTCGACATAACTTTGACTACTCATGGTATTATAAGTGACTATTGTACTAGTACTGAATTGCAGCGACTATTGTAAGTACTAGTACTCAAGTTAGTACTTTGAACAAATTAAAATATTTATTGAAGATGTTTACACAAATTGTATTTTAACATGTGTAACTAAGTGTTGAGTCTTTTTAATTTGGAAAATGGGTTCGGTTCACTGAATAGTCCTTTGAATACTATTCGTAGTCAAAGTTAGGTAGACTATTTTTGGGGTGACATTACTCATGTCCATTGCTCCGCAACTCGTCATATTTGTACCCACACACAATGGACCTTCGTGATACCTACTAACTACGCCAAAAATAATCGATATAACTTTGAGTGCTTATAGTATTATAAGTGAAAATTTGTCTTTTCAACTAACTCTCGTTTGTACGGTTTTTGGCTACTTATAAGATCACTGTAAAAGGAAGTTGTGTGTGTGTAACACACCAAACTTTTTTTAAGCTTTAAAAATAAATTCAAAAATTACAAATTCTACAGAAACCGCACAAAATAGAGCGTTAGTTCAGGAGACAAATTTTCTCTAAAATTTTAAGCTGAATTCCAAAATGAAATAATATACCGGGTGTTTTATTTAAAATAGGAGTTATTAAAAAAATAGGAAAAAAAACAAAAGAAACCCATTTTAGAGTTATTCAACTGGAAAATCACCTATCTCACATCAATACAAATTAAAAATGTAATAAAAATGTAAAGTTTGAAAAAAATCGTTAGAGCCGTTTTTGAAAAAATAGAAAAAAACTGAAAAATCATAAGAGTAAACACCTACTTCCGGTTAAGCAATTTTCTTCAAAAGCTTGCTGTCGCATCTAGATAGTACACAAAACTTATATATGAAGTTTCAATGCCATACCTCTTTTCGTTTTTGAGATATTCTGTTCACAGACAGACACACAGACAGACAGACAGACACACACACAGACACACAGACAGACCAATGAAAAAAATATGTTTTTTGGGATCAGGGGACTCTAAAACGTGAAGATCCGTTGAAAACTCAATTTCGAATTTTTGGGGTGAATCCAATACTTCCTTTATAGTAAAAGGAAGTAAAAATACACATGGAAGAATTTACAAGTAGAAAAAATTTCACTTACACTTGTATAAATTAGACAGAATAAATTACACGTGCATAATGAAAAGTAGTAGCAAAACTAAATTAGGCAAATTGGTATTCTGATTTTCTAACTCCATACTAATTACTGTTCTTAAAGGGCCAGGTAGCCAGAGGAGTCCCAAGGTAAAGTTTCCTTGCAATTTTTGTAAATTCCGATTTGTTGGTGACGTGTTGGGTATAACTCTTATTCTCTAGTACCTGAGTGTAATTAAAGCAAAGTTATGTATTATTTTCTTCAGTTCTTGTTTAGTTACAGTTAACACAGATAACAAGTATTATGTTGTAAAGTGTCATATTCAGTACTTTTATTTTATTTTATAAATTTTTACTATTTTAATTATGTTGTCGTTAATTTAATTTTGCATATTTTATTTCTATAATTTTCTGTCGTGTTTAATTTCAAGTTTATAATTTTTTGTTAAATGCTTTAAGCCAACTCGACAATTTTGTTTTTATTCGAGAAAGTTTTCGTTTTCATCAAAGACCAGTTGCAGTGTGCAATAAGTGTTGAAGTGTAGTAGAATAATTTTTTATTTTATTATTTGTTTGATGTTTTATAATTAATAATGAATTTAATGCATGTAACTGTTTCAACTTAATTTCAAAGTAGTTTTCAAAAGAAAACAATAAAAATTTAATTGTGAACTTAATCATCTTTATCATGTGTAATTTATTCCCTGTGTAATTCTGTCCATGAGTAATTTTCATAGTGTAATGTCATCATGTGTAATTTTTTCCAGTGTAATTTAATCATGTAAGGGCTCCGACAACAAAACTTTGACCTAGCTGATTCTGTACGGTCCAACAAAACTACGGATTAATTCGTTTCACCAATAAAGCTTTACCTAATGCAATGCAAAATTAATCGCGACGGCAACTTACCTTAGCGTTCAGGCGGCCTATAGCTATTTTACTTTGTAGCGGAAACAATTATACCACAATTCAAGGCATTCAGCTGGGGTGACGCCGTCGAAGAATAAAGTTACCACATGGCGCGGCCACTCAATTATCTTTTGAAGCAAAATTTAAAAAGACCATTTTCGTAGGAAAGAAACGCTGCGATTGAAGAAGGTAACTTCCATTTCCAAACTCTGCGATTTGAGATTTTTGGTGCCAAAAGCATATAAATTTTTAATTCAAAGCCTACATCGCCGATATATTTCATATCGTAGTGTATGTTTAGATACAGGCACCCATATCTTTGAAAATATGTTTTTAAAGACATGCATCTAGAAGATTGCTTCACTTTTTTACTTATTGCATTGTAAACTAATAGAATGGTTTCTAAGAAGTTATATCGTAACATTAGTAACAATTTGTAATATTATTAAAGTCAGACAGGTACTACACTCAAAATTACATAATTGCATTTGAAAGTAAATAGTAGATTATGTTAAGATAATCTCTGAAACTTCTTTGTGGCGTGAATTCATAATTCATATTCTTATTTGGGTATTTCGCCACTCTGCAAATTAAAATATTAAATAACGAAAATATTAATAACGAACGTTTCGAGGGACAATCTGCCCTCGTTATCAACGAATAACAATTAAAACGAACAAGAAACTTATCTTTTTTCAGAGGAAATTTTGAAATTAGCTAGTAGCAATTGAACTGTCTGCATGTATAATTTTCGCCTGTAGCGTTGGCTTTAATTGTTTGTGCCTCATTACTGCTCCTAATATAATTTTGTTCATGTTATCCTTGGTTTTATGTGCACCCATTTAAATATAAGTGTTCAGAGCATGCCATATTAGTTCTCGACTGAATTAAGAAATTTCGTTTTGGAATAAAATCAGATATTGTAGATGACACTGTGCTAAATATTTGTCTCCGACGTATCAGGAGTAGGGTGTCAAAATTCAAGAAAATCAATTGGTGATTAATAATTTATCTTTTATTCTTGGAAGTTAATTACATGCAGCAACCTAAATATGTTTTAAGATTATGACACAACACCAGAATAAGCATATTTTACTAAGGATAAATGGTTAAATCAGTAGTTTCCGTTCCATTGTTCTGCAGGGTGTCCTTCTTGGCGACCAATTCTTCAGCTCCTGACCAGTAGTGTCGCCCAAAGTTTTTCAAGTTGTAAATAAATCTTTCCCGTATGAGCTCGCGTTGCGAATAGGTGCATATTAATAGTTGCTCCGTATTAATAATAATTACCGACAACCTCTTTGTTCAAGTGCAGCTATCATCATGGTATTTACGCAAGGTCAAAAGAACGATATAAGTGATATCGCCAAAGTAGTTATCAAGGACTGTTTGTCTGAAAACAACTTTCTTCAGGAAACGGCGAATAAATTAGCTGAAATAGTGAGTAAAAAGCTAGAAGATAAGATTAACGGGTTATTCGAAAAGTTCGACAATATGAACAAGACTATTGCACAATTGCAAAAAGAAAATGAAGAACTGAGGGCTGGACTTGATGATATAGAACAGTACAGTCGGCGCAATAGCTTGCGCATCTTTGGTATCAAAGAAGAAGGCAGCGAAAATGTGGAAAAGAAAGTGCTTGAAGTGTTCAATAAAAAGTTAGAACTCTCTATCTGTGACAAACAAATTGACCGTTGTCATCGAGTTGGGCGCCCAAAGAATGATAAGCCGCGTGCAGTGATCGTAAAATTTACGAGCTATCGTGATCGCGCACTAGTGTTTCATTCTAAAAAAAAACTAAAAGGTACGGGGGTACTAATCAAAGAAGATTTATCAAGGAACAGAATCGATGTATTGAACAACGCGAGTGAACACTTTGGTTATCGTAATGTGTGGTCGTATGATGGAGTTGTTTTTGTCAACTGCAATAATAAGAAGTATAAAGCCAAGACTATGGGGGATCTCGAGAATATAATTCAAGCACAATAAATAATTTTGAAGGGGCAACTATTATATAGTGCAGACATATTTCTGTTATTACTGTTTTCCTTTTATTATTTCTGTTAGAACTTGAGATAAATTTCTGTTTATTCCATTTTTTTCAATTTTTCTCTCTTGCGGATAGCAAATTTCAGGTGAGTCGCTTTGCACATATACTTTTTTCTTTATTCGTTAATTTTTTACTTGTTTATATTAACTTAACATTTTCAGTTACTTAAAATATGTCATGAAAGTCAAAGAATTTAGTTTGTATTATCAAAATGTTAGAGGGCTTCGAACCAAAACGAACACCTTTAAATGTAACCTTGCGGCTGACGATTATGATTGTGTTGTACTGAATGAAACGTGGCTTGATTCAGATGTATATAATTCTGAAATTTTTGATGAACGCTATAATATATACAGATGCGATAGAAATAAAATTATTACTGGTAAAGAAAGGGGAGGAGGTGTGTTAATTGCAATTAATAAAAAATATCATTCTGAAGTTATAAAAACTAACACGAAACTTGAGACGTTAACAATTAAAGTAAAATGTTTCGGATCTACTTATATAATAAGTACAGTTTATTTTGTCCCTAAATCATCATTGGATGACTATTTAGAATATTTTGCGTTGTTGGAAAATATCCGAAATATTTTTGAAAACGAAATAATAATCGTAGGGGATTTTAACATACCCGAAATTAATAACTGTAATTATAATAATCTTGTAAGTGGTAGTCAGATAGCAAAAAGTGTACAGGAATTTTTAGATTTATTCAATTTACAAATGTACAATAACGTTGGGAATTCTGTTAATAGAACCCTAGATTTAGTTATGTGCACTTTTGAATTGTGTGTGGGACAGCAGTTTGATGCTTTAGTGCCAATTGATGTTCTGCACCCCGCTCTGTTGATCACATGTCAAGTTAGTTTTAATCCTGCAGTGAACGATAACCTCGCATTGAATAATAAGTATGATTTTAAAAATGCTGATTTTCTGTTACTATACGGTGCGTTGAAGAATACAGACTGGAGTATTCTTGAACCCATAGTAGATGTTAATGTGGCTACTAATGAATTTTATAACATTTTATACAATATTTTAGATCAAACTGTACCTAGAATCAAATGCAATCTGACGAACAAAAATAAATATCCTGTATGGTTCACAAAGGAAATAATATCAAATTTAAAGCGTAAGCGGTTTCATCATAAACGGAAAAATGAATCTGAGTACCACTTACAAGAATTTACACGTATTCGACGAGAACTAAAACTAAAAATTATGAATGCAAGAAATGATTATATAAAGTCGGTTGAAAATAGTATAGGAACAAATGTTAACGAATTTTGGAACTACGTGAAAAATAATAAAAAAGATAGTAATATCGCTTTAGAAAGTTATCGATACAATAATCAAGATGTACCTAAAGAACAGGCTGTTAATACATTTGCTGAATATTTCAGTAGCGTTTATACAAATGAATCACGTTATGATATACATGCAATCTTATCGCAAGCTCGGCGGTCCGATATGGGTATTCTTACATTGAACGAGATTGTATCTGATGAAGTTGCAGTCGCTTTGAGAAACTTAAAACCCAAGAAATCTGCTGGACCAGATGGCATACCCTGTTACATATATAAAGCGTGTTGGGAAATATTCCAGTACCCACTTACTATACTGTACAATACATGTTTAAAAACGAAAACATTTCTAGAAACATTTAAAATGGCTCGGGTTACGCCTATACATAAATCTGGTTGTCAAGCGACCATTGAAAATTATAGACCTATTTCAATTATATCTGTACCCGCTAAAATATTTGAAAAGATAATTTATTCAAAAATTTTCAATCACGTTAAACGTCAAATTGTCACAGAACAGCATGGTTTCTTTGAACAACGATCAGTTGAAACAAATTTAATTTCATTTACTGATTTTGTAAGCAGCGTGTTGGACGCGGGGGGGCAGGTGGATACAGTATATACAGACTTTGCAAAGGCCTTCGATAAAGTTAACCATGATATTTTATTGCTAAAATTGAGTAATTTTGGATTATCTGATGATTTAATTATGTTTTTTAAGTCTTATCTAGAGCACAGATATCAGTCAGTCTGTTTGAGGGGACATAGTTCGCGTTATTATTTAACACCATCCGGAGTGCCTCAGGGTAGTAATTTGGGACCGCTTCTATTTCTGATTTTTATCAATGATCTGCATTCCTGTCTTAAGCATTCTTTTGGATTGTTATTTGCTGATGACCTTAAGATTTTTAAGAAAATTACTAGTAATAGGGATGTAAATTTGTTTCAAGATGATATTAATTCTGTAGTAGACTGGAGTGTTGTTAATAAACTGCACTTTAATATTGATAAGTGTAAATACATTACTTATACATTAAATAAGATTCATATACGGTCAGAGTATTCTATGCATGATGTGAATTTACGTAGAGAGTTTCAGATTAGAGACCTAGGTGTGGTTTTCGTTCCTACGTTAAACTGGCAGTCTCACATTGAAAATGCAGTGAGCTCCTCATTGCGAAACCTGGGTTTCTTAATGAGGACGACTTCTAACTTCAAAACCATAAAACCTATTATAGTATTGTACAATTCACTTGTTAGGACTAAACTTGAGTATGGATGCCGGATCTGGGACTCTGACGTCAAGAAATACCAGAATAAAATTGAAACAGTTCAAAATAAATTTTTAAAATTCATTTACTATAAAAAGTATGGAATATATCCTGACTACAGTATATTCCAAATTATAAGACGGGAATTCAAGGTCATTAAGTTGCGCCATCGGCGCGAAATCAGTGATATACTGTTTTTATTTAAGTTAATTAATAACCGCCTGGATTGTCCCAACATACTACCTTTAATATGTCTCTATGTCCCGGCATACAGAACAAGACCCCGTGATATGCTGTATGTACCACCCTACCGGACTAACATGCGACTCCATTCGCCCATTGTGAGAATGCTCATTCGAACTAATAGGTTCATTGCAGAGGCTGATGCTAATATATTTAATACATCTCAAATTAAATTTAAAACTGTTATTCTGAATTTCTACCGCGACCACTATTATGCATAATTACTGGTATATTTTATTAAATCCTAATGAAATAATGTGAACTTCTTGTAATTGGCTACCTTGCAAACGAATTATAATTATGTAATTTTAGGGTTAAGCTAAAATGTATTTTTTTTCTCTTTGTGTCTATTTTTAACTTGTTATTATTTTTTTTTTTTGTAAATATGGGAATGCTGGCAATATTATTGGGCGTTAGCCCGTTTTGTCAGTATATTAAATAAATAAATAAATAATTAACGTTACGAAATACACAATTTCCACAATAGAAATAAATGAAAATCCTGTAAACAACCCCAGCAACCCGCCACAGTTGGCCCAAAAATCGGTTGTCCCATACAGTTGATTTCTTTCTGAAGTGATGAACTGCATGTCTTTAAAGAAAATTTTTAATCTAGATATGTGTAAACTGGAAAAGAGTTTTGAAATAACTGTTAGTATAAGAATGAATATTTTAGCAAACTCTACCCTTCCATAACCTCCGTCGCTTTCATTAGTGTCACCATATCTCGCCAGTCCCAGTCCGATTGAGAAGTTTCTATATCAAACTCTAAGGACGTGCAAGAAGGTAGACAATTACAATCCATATCTTGCTCTTTCATATTCATTTTTCTGTTCTTTTTATTTCTTTTTGTAGTAGTACGAGAGTTTTTCATCTTAATGTAGACTTCTTTTGCAAGGAAAGCAACTAGATGATTGAATATTAGTATTATTCACACATAAATTAATAAAACAATTATAATTTAAAAAAATGAGAACATGCAAATGAAAACGTATACAGGGTGATTCAAATTAAGTGCGCACCATTGCTATCTTTGTTATTATTGATGTTACAAAGTAGGTTAAATTAGCAAACTAGTAGTGTTTTCGGTGCTGATTAATATGCAATTAATAAAAAAAACAATCGAATAACTCGTTGGCGACAAAATTTAAAAAAATGTTTTTTAATGAAACACCCTGCATATTTTTAAAAAACTTAAAATAAAAATGAATTTGTGATATAAAAGTCTTAATACACTATTGTCTTAAAATTAATACCAAAGAAGTTATCGCAATTTTCAGTTTATAGATAAATACACACATTATTCTACTATAAAAATTAATTGCAGGCTTGTTTTAAGTTTTTAATTGAAATAAATAATCAACACTAATTACTTTCGACAACCAAACGTATGACAAACTGATTTTGATAGTTCTCATGTGTACGTTATTTATTTTGTTTTTAGTAGCAGCCTACTGTGAATTTTTCGTAAGTACGGTGTATTGTTGATATAGGTAAACTAAAATCTCCCCTAACTTCTTTAATATTCATTTTAAGACACTAGTGTATTAAGACTTTTATATCACAAATTAATTTTTATTTCAAGTTTTTGAAATATATACAGGGTATTTTATTAAAAAAAACTAAAAGTTTTTAATTTTGTCGCAAACTCGTTATTCGATTGTTTTTTATTAATTGCATATTAATCAGCGCCAAAAACACTACTAGTTTCCTAATTTATAATAACAAAGATAGCAATGGTGAGCGCTTAATATGAATCACCCTGTATAATAATAGTGATTAAAATACAAACACCTTTGTTACAAATTTACATATCCAAAGACCAACTTATATTTTAAAAGTATGTTTTTACTTTGAATGATTTAAATGTACACGCAAGAAATATTTATTAAAAGTTAAAAAGGTTCTAACAAAAATGTAAACAAAACATGCTTAAAGTAGTGGAATAAATATGAAGATCGCCATAATAACAGTAGAACTTCAAGGCACTAAAGCCAGATAAACAAAGGCCAAAAAAAGTAGTCAGACATGAATTTCTGTAGCTGCACGTAACGGCTAACAAAAACAAAATACAAAAATCTAAAACACCTATTAGATAATAAGGAAAATAAAAATTTCAAGTGATAGCCGCATAATTCTAAGGCATCTGATACAAGCCAAGAACAAACAATACTGAAAGATAATGTAGAAAACTTATTTTTTACAATGTAAACCTACTTCTGAGCGTGAGATTTACAAATATAAAAAAAAATCCTTGCTAGTTCTGCTGAAGACTCATTCGCATTGTTTGTATGTAATGATATCTTTATTTTGTCATGTAACTACCCAGAACCATTGTCTGGATATATAGATATACCTTCTTTATTTTCTTTAAGTTTTCTAGATTTTGGGCGACTTTGCTGACGCGCCTCTTCTGAAAAGTATAAGAACAATACCAAAACCTGAAAAACCACCCAATGGAAAAGCAGCAATATCTCTATTGCTCATTATAGCTTAATTCTTCGAGAAAGTGTTGTTGAAGAAACTCAAACCGGTACAAAAGGAAAAGTAATTTGGATTTTGCAATAAACATTCAACTATAGTAGTAGTACGCCACATAATAAATGTAATTGAAAAAACTAGAAAAAAATATATGCTCAATAGTTTTTCTAAAGATTTGATAAAATTTGGTACGACGAACTGGAACACAAGCTCGAAAAATATTTACTAAATCAACAGAGTGTAATACTAAGATCGTATAGAGGGTTTTTCAAGATAATTTAGTTCTTCTGGTGGGAGATGCATTAACCCAAATTGAAGATATGATCCAATAACCGACTTACTAAATAAATTCGCTTTCCTTAATACCAATATTGATCCAGTACAATAATTCTAATCAAGTTATGGGTGGCTCTGATTAATGTCATTTGTTAAAATTGTTATTAGATCACGTGGTAAAACTTCTCCCTTCTGTCTGAATGCACAAGTGAACCCTTCCTGATCCATGATTGCTGAATTGGTGCAATGTTGTTAGCACAGCTCCAGCAGTGTCAAAAATTATTTGTTCCTGATGCTGAACGTTTTCGATTTCCTCTTCATACGTTAGTGCTTTTAGTTGTCCTTACAAGTAAAAAACAAGAGGATTTAGATTCAAGAAACGAGCGGGCTACGCGACAGGACCACCTCGCCGATCCACCGATTAATGAAGGTGTTAGCTAAGTAGTTTCTGACCTTTCGTCCAAAATATGGTCGTTTGCCGTGATGCCTAAACCGACATTTTCTAGACGACCTTTAAGAGCCTGTCCTTCAACAGATTATTGAAATCTGTATGTAAAAATCTGTAAAGAGCGTTGCATAGAACTTCCCGCGTCAATGGAAATTTTGAAACTAAAAGTTCTGAAAATATGGAAGAAATAAGAAATTGATTTTTGTTTGTTTGTTTGTAATGGACAAGATCTAGGCATACAGAGTACCAGGTACCTTAGATAACGGCTGCTTTGGTCATATGGTCAATGTCCTACTTAGAATTTTTCCTAGACTAAGTTTCAACCCTAGCTAGGAATCTTCTACATGCTACACATCGTAGGAACATGGGACCCACGACTTTACATCACTTCCGAATGAAGGCATTCTGTAGGGGTTTTCATCCGCCCTTTCTTTTTTTTTAAAACCTCACCGGGCTTCGATCTCTTGACCTTTAGATCAGTGGCCAGAATGATGAACCACTGAGCTATGGAGCCCGGAGAATTGATTTTTTAGGCATTCATCTTGTATAAGTTAGGTCCAAAATATGCTTACTTTTGTCAATGGTAAACACCTGAGCTATGTGCAAATTATTACTTTTATTTCTTCTTCTTTATCAAAACGCAAGTATGAGCCATCAATTTGAATTCCCCTATTTTTCCACTACAGTTCCTTGAATATATTGTCGAGGGTCAATGTAAATAATTTTGAGGAGATTTCATCACCTTGGCGTACACCGCGGCATATCTTATCAGTTTGAATGTCTTGGTATACTCGAACGTGGAAACATTTATGAAACTGCCTCTTTTCACGTTTGAGTGGACTTTTTTTAACTAAGAGTTACTGAGTTAGAGCTAAAATAGACAAAATTTAGTTTTTAAGGTGCTCATCGTGTATATATTTGATTGAAATTCTCTCAGTTTTGAGCCAAGTAGACATACAGTATGCATTCAAAATATTGCCTTCGTCCAATAAATAGTTTTTGAGCTATACCACCAACAGACAGACAGACAGACCGATAGACGAACAGACACACAAACGGAATTGAGAAAACCTGTTTTTCGTCATCTAGGGTCCCCAAAACGTGAAGATCTGAGAAATCTTGAAAAGTGATTTTTTCACTACTGCAATACTTTGTCTTTTAAACGAGAGAAGTAAAATATTGTGGGCGGAGGGATTCGAACTTTGGCTTTGACGGCCCTCTGCTTCTGGATCACGGTGTCTCGCTTGCATTATGGGGTTACAACAGCGGTATAAGCGATGCGTTCACTACAGGACTCAAGCAGATTGTTCACCCTGTATATGGTGGTTCCAAAATGTTCCCTTTTACGTCTAGGGTACAAGCCTGAGCTATGTGTAAATTATTACTTTTATTTCACTAATAACGCTTGAGTTAAATCAAAAACATGTAAGATTTTATTTTTCGAAGGTGCTCGCCCTATATATATTTAACAGAAATTCTCTGGGTTTCGAGCCAGGTAGACGTATAATTCGCATGCAAAATATCGTCTTTCTCTAAAAAATAGTTTTTCATCTATACCGCCAACAGACAGACTGAATTGAGAAAAACAAATGTTTCGTCATCTAAATAACCTGAAATGTGAAGATCTGAAGACATCGCAGAAAGCGTTTTTCAAGCGAAGAAAGAAAAAGTTCAAATATATTTCATAATTTAAACGATTAATTAAAACAGAAAGGCCAATCAAACGGCTAGAAATTAAATACAAACCTAGTTTTAAAATGGGCCCTGCGAATCATGTATGATTTTGCCTAAGCTCACACATAGAAATTTTGAAGGTTGGTCATTCCATTGCTAGTGAAAATGATTCTATCAATGGCTAAGGTTTTATTGAATAATTTTCATCGCCATGTAACTAATTTATTAGAAAAATCTCACCCTCTCAGGAGGATCGACAGATTGTCGAGCTTGGACACTTTGGTACTGGTAAGGATGATATTCGTCGTTATTAATCGTCCACCATACCGTAGTTTTGGTACTACTAACTGCTGACACTATATCTCTCGTAGCAATGCTGGATTGATTTTCCACCATTTTAAAAATTTTCCCATGCACGTGGACTTGTAAGGCACTTCCAGCACCACCTACATAATCGGATTCCGGCGTACCGTGCTTTCTCAGCATTTGAACAATGTTTTGAATTATTTGCGGAGAGGGATGATCCCAACTGGGATATCTATACGTGTACATTCTTACAGCAACCACTGCGACGTAATTAGCTTCCGCACAATATCCACCATTTCGTTATTTAAATAGTGACGAGCCATCTCCATCGTGCAACTCACATAAAAGGCAGGATTAGCAAATTGCACTTTTCGAAAAGAGACAGCAATGTAGGGCACAATAGGCAATTGCCAACTGACACAGTCAAAGCTTTTAACCCAAACAACGGAAATTTGTTTTTTTATTAATAAATGCGTTGTAAAAGGTCCACATAACATAAAACTGATTTTTTTAATAGCCCTGTTATTAAAAAATATAGGCAATTGATTATTCAAGAAAAAATGTTCAATTTGTGGTAATATATCACCCTACCAGAAAAATAAAAAATATTGAAGCACCCTGTATATCAAATAGACATTACTAATAGGTAATAAATCATGAAGATCGATATTATAAATTAAGCAACACATCAGCAGCGGTACTACAGGGTGTGTTAGGTATATTGATTAAAATTCAAGGTAAATAAATAATGTGTTCAGTTTATTATCGATTTCATCTTTAAGGCATGTATTGCAACAAAACAGATACTCTTTAGTTCCATCGTTGGAATATATAAGATACTCCACGAATTAATGGGAAGGATAGCATAAGAAAATAATTTAAACTTGATCAAATCGAACTAAATATTCTTAACAAAAGCGGTATCAATATCGACTCTTCACTCTTGACTCACGTCTAAGAAAAAAAACTTTATTTTCAAATGTCATAGAAATGGCAACTTATGTGACTTGACAGACAAGGTAAATGCGTTACGTTTATGTCTAGGTATAAATTGGTTACTTCTATGCCGGCGGAGTAACAGTACTTCAAACTTGATTAGCTTTCGAATATGTTTAATATTCGCCTTCTTGATTGTCGGGAACTGACATAGACGTCAACTTTCGATAATCGTAATTTTTGAAATATATGTATTATTATGCTATAACACCCTGTATACTATTTATTTTGGATTGAAATTAATTTATGTCAAGGTGAAATTATGTAGAATATTTCCTATTTTAACTTATTTAATTGAGTTTATTTATTTTACTAGCTCCGGTAGAAATATCCACTCTCTAATCAGGTTAGGTTCATGCTTTGTTAAATACAATAGATTTCTTGCACTTATTACTCTTTGCTAATGTCTTGCTTTATAAAATAATTATATCTTAAGGTTAATTGGTGTTATGAGAAAAAAATGAAATGACACTTCTGCAATTGTCAAAGTCAGATCATTCATATGAAAGGTTAGCTAAATTCATATCTGTACCATTTATTATTATTATTATTATTAAAATAAACGCAGAGCAGAGGAAAGGCCCTATGAAGCTCTGATTACAAACTTTACTCATAACTTGTAACGCTGAACAATAATAATTATATAAGACAACTTATATCTAGATTAAAATTATAACATAATTAAATTATTAACAAAAACAGAAAGAAAAATGTCTATTCTGTTTTTAAATGTATTGATCGTAGGAGCGTCGACTATATCGGCAGGTAGACTGTTCCACATATGAAACACTCGGTTTACAATAAACGATCTTCTACACGTTAATCTTGCTAACTCCCTTTTTAACTTCAAACGGTGGCCCCGGAGACGGCCATCGGCATTAAGTTTGTAGAGAGAACTGACGTCACAAGAGAACAGTCTATTTAGTGCGCGAAAAGTAATAATTAAGTCACTTCGAAAGCGTCGCATTTCGAAGGTGGTTAAATGTAGAACTTCAAGCCGTTTGTAGTATGATGGTCGCAAGCGACCATATGGTACCATATGTATCATTTAAAATGATAATAAAAGTAAATACTTATGATAAATATCTTACTCATTCACTATTAAAACTAATTCTGTTTATTTTCCATATTCCTCATTCAAAACATTGTTCAAATGCTGAGAAAGCACGGTACGCCGGAATACGATTATGTAGGTGGTGCTGGAAGTGCCTTACAAGTCCACGTGCATGGGAAAATTTTTAAAATGGTGGAAAATCAATCCAGCATTGCTACGAGAGATATAGTGTCAGCAGTTAGTAGTACCAAAACTACGGTATGGTGGACGATTAATAACGACGAATATCATCCTTACCAGTACCAAAGTGTCCAAGCTCGACAATCTGTCGATCCTCCTGAGAGGGTGAGATTTTTCTAATAAATTAGTTACATGGCGATGAAAATTATTCAATAAAACCTTAGCCATTGATAGAATCATTTTCACTAGCAATGGAATGACCAACCTTCAAAATTTCTATGTGTGAGCTTAGGCAAAATCATACATGATTCGCAGGGCCCATTTTAAAACTAGGTTTGTATTTAATTTCTAGCCGTTTGATTGGCCTTTCTGTTTTAATTAATCGTTTAAATTATGAAAGATATTTGAACTTTTTCTTTCTTCGCTTGAAAAACGCTTTCTGCGATGTCTTCAGATCTTCACATTTCAGGTTATTTAGATGACGAAACATTTGTTTTTCTCAATTCAGTCTGTCTGTTGGCGGTATAGATGAAAAACTATTTTTTAGAGAAAGACGATATTTTGCATGCGAATTATACGTCTACCTGGCACGAAACCCAGAGAATTTCTGTTAAATATATATAGGGCGAGCACCTTCGAAAAATAAAATCTTACATGTTTTTGATTTAACTCAAGCGTTATTAGTGAAATAAAAGTAATAATTTACACATAGCTCAGGCTTGTACCCTAGACGTAAAAGGGAACATTTTGGAACCACCATATACAGGGTGAACAATCTGCTTGAGTCCTGTAGTGAACGCATCGCTTATACCGCTGTTGTAACCCCATAATGCAAGCGAGACACCGTGATCCAGAAGCAGAGGGCCGTCAAAGCCAAAGTTCGAATCCCTCCGCCCACAATATTTTACTTCTCTCGTTTAAAAGACAAAGTATTGCAGTAGTGAAAAAATCACTTTTCAAGATTTCTCAGATCTTCACGTTTTGGGGACCCTAGATGACGAAAAACAGGTTTTCTCAATTCCGTTTGTGTGTCTGTTCGTCTATCGGTCTGTCTGTCTGTCTGTTGGTGGTATAGCTCAAAAACTATTTATTGGACGAAGGCAATATTTTGAATGCATACTGTATGTCTACTTGGCTCAAAACTGAGAGAATTTCAATCAAATATATACACGATGAGCACCTTAAAAACTAAATTTTGTCTATTTTAGCTCTAACTCAGTAACTCTTAGTTAAAAAAAGTCCACTCAAACGTGAAAAGAGGCAGTTTCATAAATGTTTCCACGTTCGAGTATACCAAGACATTCAAACTGATAAGATATGCCGCGGTGTACGCCAAGGTGATGAAATCTCCTCAAAATTATTTACATTGACCCTCGACAATATATTCAAGGAACTGTAGTGGAAAAATAGGGGAATTCAAATTGATGGCTCATACTTGCGTTTTGATAAAGAAGAAGAAATAAAAGTAATAATTTGCACATAGCTCAGGTGTTTACCATTGACAAAAGTAAGCATATTTTGGACCTAACTTATACAAGATGAATGCCTTAAAAATCAATTCTCCGGGCTCCATAGCTCAGTGGTTCATCATTCTGGCCACTGATCTAAAGGTCAAGAGATCGAAGCCCGGTGAGGTTTAAAAAAAAAAGAAAGGGCGGATGAAAACCCCTACAGAATGCCTTCATTCGGAAGTGATGTAAAGTCGTGGGTCCCATGTTCCTACGATGTGTAGCATGTAGAAGATTCCTAGCTAGGGTTGAAACTTAGTCTAGGAAAAATTCTAAGTAGGACCTTGACCATATGACCAAAGCAGCCGTTATCTAAGGTACCTGGTACTCTGTATGCCTAGATCTTGTCCATTACAAACAAACAAACAAAAATCAATTTCTTATTTCTTCCATATTTTCAGAACTTTTAGTTTCAAAATTTCCATTGACGCGGGAAGTTCTATGCAACGCTCTTTACAGATTTTTACATACAGATTTCAATAATCTGTTGAAGGACAGGCTCTTAAATGTCGTCTAGAAAATGTCGGTTTAGGCATCACGGCAAACGACCATATTTTGGACGAAAGGTCAGAAACTACTTAGCTAACACCTTCATTAATCGGTGGATCGGCGAGGTGGTCCTGTCGCGTAGCCCGCTCGTTTCTCGAATCTAAATCCTCTTGTTTTTTACTTGTAAGGACAACTAAAAGCACTAACGTATGAAGAGGAAATCGAAAACGTTCAGCATCAGGAACAAATAATTTTTGACACTGCTGGAGCTGTGCTAACAACATTGCACCAATTCAGCAATCATGGATCAGGAAGGGTTCACTTGTGCATTCAGACAGAAGGGAGAAGTTTTACCACGTGATCTAATAACAATTTTAACAAATGACATTAATCAGAGCCACCCATAACTTGATTAGAATTATTGTACTGGATCAATATTGGTATTAAGGAAAGCGAATTTATTTAGTAAGTCGGTTATTGGATCATATCTTCAATTTGGGTTAATGCATCTCCCACCAGAAGAACTAAATTATCTTGAAAAACCCTCTATACGATCTTAGTATTACACTCTGTTGATTTAGTAAATATTTTTCGAGCTTGTGTTCCAGTTCGTCGTACCAAATTTTATCAAATCTTTAGAAAAACTATTGAGCATATATTTTTTTCTAGTTTTTTCAATTACATTTATTACTGTCCCAGGCACTCTAGACAGGTTTCAACATTTGGCATGATGTATGTACGCTGATACTACTTTTCAGTAAATCATAAGAAATCTAAAGAAGTAATTAACATTTTATATTATTTTTCCCAATTATAAATCTTGAAAGTGTTCACATAATAAAATTTGAACTTTAATATTGAGTCTTTATACCGTGTGTCCATTCTCAAAGTCGAACATAGGCAATTAACATTAGTGCATTCACTCCTTCTTCATTGAAATAATTCATTTTTCTGTAGATAATTTTAACAGACGTTGACTGGAAATACCTGATCTGCGCCAACTAATTACCAATTTCTTTAACAAATGCTATCGAACTTGAAAAGCAAGGCATGGCATATTAAAAAATTCCCAAGTTTTAAATTAGTATTTTAAAATAAAAATCGCATCTTGAATATTATTATTGGTATCATTTGATGCGTAATAATTTTATCTTTCCATTGATACCATTACCTTTCCTGTAAGTTAAATTAGCGAGCAGGAATCTGCAAAAACGTTCAATACAATGTTAAACGCCTATGTTCGACTTTGAGAACGGACACCCGGTATGTGAATTTCTGAAAAGTATTTATAAAATTTAAAAATTAATTTTTAGCTAAACTTGAAAAAATAGGTGTTTTCTGGCCTTGAGATTGTTCAGCTAGCAAAAGTAACACACTCTAAAAAAATCTCATTGAAATCTTACTTAATTTCCGAAAAATACCACTTTTCGGATTTTGACAATTTCAAAAACTCCATTTTCTAAATAAGTAAAAATCACTCGGTATATAGGATAAGGGCTAAATAGGTTTTATACAAGCACAAGTTAATGCCGTAAGTTTTTTTGAAAAATCAAAAATAAAATGTTTTCCCATATTATGCAGACTTTTGTGCGGACTCTGTATACCCAAAAAATAGTAGTAAGCAGTTTTGTAAAATACCATGATGTTAGTGTTGTTATGAATGCTGGCGCTTATTTTATAAATTTCCCATATTGCATACTCAATCAAAAACTTTATGAGTGCCACAATATACAATACATGTAAGCATTTTCGTTGGATATACAAAAACAAAACATTTAAAGGAATAGTTATTGCTGAACCACATTACTAAGATTCCCATAAAAATATAAGTTGTTCTGAATATTGTATACAAATAAAGAGTTGTCGATGTTTTTTTTTCGGTTTAAATACTACCCAAAAAGAATTTTACGTATGATTATACGGTGTAACAAAAATTCGGTAGAAATAAGGGTCGTTTCGGTAGATACATACATTTAATGTAAAAAAATCAAGAACGCAAAACAATTTCACAAACGTAAATGGTCGCGCCAAGTCTCACAGACTTTTTTCCAAATAACTTACGAACACCAACAACTGTGCTTATGCCGGTTATCGGGAGGCAACCAAGTCTACAAATTAAAAGGTACCAAAACGCACAACAAACACTCTTACACCCCCTTTAACAAATTCCCACTCAATAACGTATTCATCGTGTCTGTGAGACTTGGCGCGACCACTGCAGGGTTAATTAAAATTTTAATGATTCTATAAATTTTGTATATATTATGTATATGTATATTTTTAGATTTAAATTTTACGTCTGTCAGACTTACGTAAATTTGAATTATTCTGTAAATTTTGTATGTTATATATATGTTTTTACATTTAGGTAGTAATTAATTACATTTAGTTAATAATAATGTTAATAATCCTGCTACAGTAGATTCGAGGTGTTCGATCTGTCGGACTACGTCATTACAGAACCATTTAAGGTTTACCTTTAATTTATACTTTAATGTTCTGTAAATTTTGTGTGTTATATATATAATATATTTTTTTAGATTTAGGTAGTAGTTAATTACCTTTAATTAATAATAATGTAACCTGTAGCTATATTCTTCCTTTTCTGACTGTGTAGCTAGTTACGGGATGCAATTCATCTCAAACACTTGTACTAAGTAGATATTATTGTTTATTTTTACTCTGTTAATTTTTAGATAATTATATAATTATATATTTTTGGTAGACTTGATTGTTTTGGCCGACAAATTTAAGACTTGGTCTGTGTTCTCTTTTATGCCAAGAAATTAAAAATAAATAAATATATAAGTATATAAATAAACTGGCTTTCTTCACAAAAAAGCTTTGATAAATGTTCCAGTTCAATCCCTAACATAATAGCAGTACGACATACGCCAGTGGCGGCACAGTTCTCATCTTATCCATCAGCAGGATTTTTTTTCAGATTATTTAAATTTCGCGCCACACCCTAAGTCACTTGACAAATAGAACAATCGTAAAACGACTTCCAGAAGATGCACAAACTTTTATCAAGAATGAATTTTTTTCAGAAACCAATAATAAATAATTTTCCCGTATATAACCTACTTTTTGGCGGTCACTTGTATTAGATAGCGTTTGTCTTTACAAAATAGGAAAGTCCAAACGAACGGTTTCGTTAATTTTATATGCCCTTGGAATTTTGCCGATCCGTCTAGCAATGTTTCAAGTTCATTTTTAAACTCTGAAAACTTACGAGCAAAGCCGACGGTGGAGGTTATGGGCACGGTGGGCGTTATGGCCCAAATCGTCGGTGGGCGTTATGGACACGGTGGAGGTTATGGACCAAATCGTCGGTGGGCGTTATTGACACGGTGGAGGTTATGGACCAAACCGACGGTGGGGGTTATGGGCACAGTTTAAATTACGAACAAACCCGACGGTGGGGGTTACGGACACGGTGGAGGTTATGGACCAAATCGTCGGTGGGCGTTATGGACATGGTGGAGGTTATGGACATGGTGGGCGTTATGGACAGTGGGGGTTGTGTCCTAGACCCGTCTAAATGAGGACATTTTTCTTTATCCAATTTACATGTTCTAAAAAATCTCATTTAGACAATGTAAAGGAACATTTACAGAATTTTTGTAAAAGTAATTCACTAACAGGGCTACATTAGAGTTTCTAGAAGCCAGTTAAATAGATATTAATTAGAATTTAAAAATACTTCTCCTAAAAGCGCTTTGCAGGAAAACGTAAAAATTATTAGTCCATTTACTAAAGGAAAAAAGTTCTAACTTCGTTGACTCAAAACCGATTTTGAACATTTTTTTTAATTATTTCGGGAAAAGTTTATAGAAAAGTTCCCCATAGGTGAGAAGGTGTGCTTTTTATTTTTTCAATTGTTATTAACAAATAAGTGTTTTTTAATATATTCTTAATTTAAAAAATGTATAACTTCTTTATTTATTTAAACCATTGCCTGACATTTGATAACATAAGGTTTTTGGGTTCACAGATTACGAATCTGGCCTCGAAATTGGTCTAAAAACAAAAATGGCGTCTGCAAAATGGCGTCAAAGGTCTAATTTTTTAGTTTCTTTTTTCTATTTTTATTAGATGTCTAGGGGTTTTTGGGGTCGCTGATTACGAAGTTTACCTTAAAACTCAACTAAGACACAAAATAGCGGATACAAGATGGCGAAAAAGCGTATTTTTTTTATTCGAACTTTATTTCTTATCTATATAGGGGTTTTTGGGTCGCTGATATCAAATTTTATGTTAAAAATTATCAAAAATGAAAAATAACGTCTTTAAAGCGGCAAAATAGCTTAATTTCTGAATTACACCCTAATCTATACATATATAAAGGAAAGTCACAACCCTGACTAATCAACGCAGAGCCGTAACTGCTGGCACTACGAACTTGAAATTTGGGTGGAAGGTTCAATTGGTTACGTGAGGTAGTGCTAAGAAGGGATTTTTTGAAATTCGACCCCTAAGGGGGTGAAAAGGGGTACAATCTGTTTTCACGAATTCCTAAATATCTCTTACACCCAATCTGATATCGACTTGGTGTTTACTTGCAAAGATTTTCAATGCAAATGCCTAGAAACGTATTTCAGGATTTTGTCCTAATCAACAATTAAACAACCCTTCGTATCTCCTATATTTATTGAGTTAGAACATTATTTTTTGGCACATAGATGTAGTTTTAAAATATTTAAAAAGTGGTTTAAGGGATTTTGAAAAATTTACCCCCAAGGGGTTGTAAAGGGCTACACTGTGTTCCCACGAATTCCTCAATATCTCTTAGACCTGATAAGATATCGACTTGGTGTTTGCTTGCATAGGTATCCAAGGCATATGTCTAAAAGCATATTTCAGGAGTTTGCCCTAATCAACCCTAAAGGTGTCAATTTGCATTCGGGGTGAATTATAAAGCCCCTTGTATCTCCTTTGTTTCTTGAGTTAGAGCATTCTTTTCTGGCATATAGATGTGTTTTTTCAAATCTTTAAAAAGGAGTTTTAGGGTTTTTCCAAATTTCACTCCAAAAGTGGTAAAAGGAGAAAACTGAAAAGGGGTAGTGGGTTAAAATTATTATTTTTTCCTTCTGGGTTCATTTCAGGATAAAACAATCTGAAAGAATTTTTAGAAATTTTACCCCTAATGGATGAAAAGGGGTAAACTGTGTTTTCACGAATTTCTTAGAATAAAATAGGGAATTTCTGAAATTCCATCCCCTTGTGATGGAAACGGATATCCTGCTATAATTTATGAACACAACTTCTAATAAGTAGGTACATGTATTTTTGATTTTATCTCATTGTTATACTAGAACTATAGTTTTATCAATCTATACAAGGGTAACGACAATTACATACACATTTTCAGGGGGTACGTGAAGAAAAAAAGATTTAAGAAGAACTTCTTTCGGAAGAATATTGTTTCACTACCTACAATTTTGTTTTGTAGCCTTTGTTAGTTTAACATATTGAGTGAGGGGGAGGAGGGCTCCATAATTCATTTAAGATTTAGAAGAAGAAACAAACATTTGTAGTCCGTACGAAGAACGGGCATCTTGCTAGTTATAAATATAGCATTAAAAGGTTAATTTTTATTCTGTACGATTATTATTATTATTATTTAATAAATATTATATACAAATAAAATTCTAAATTGTTAAATTAACTCAAATTTAAATAGATTAAATAGATTTAAATATAACATACGAATACATACGTATAAATTTCAACGCCTAACAATGTGTTTTCTACGACCTCTTTGTACAATTTGCAAACGATATTACTGAATTAATAGATTTTTCTGTTTGTAACAGATGGAGAAATGTTATTACATAAAAACAAATGGCAACTTGTTCAACAGTATGGTGCAATTTTAGATACATTAATTTTGCTGTACGTAATTATGGAAAAAAGCAAGTGTTTTTGTCGATTATCAGAAACATAGAATAAAATCTGCTGAAAGAGACCGACGTCTAACAACGAAAACTGCACTAGATATTCGATTTGAAAGAGACAGGTTTTTAAAGTTGTATCAAGAAAAAATTCTGGCAAATGTCTTTCATGTCGTTTTATTGATTTTTTAAAAGAAACTTTAGCTGCAAATAATATCCTTGCTCTCAAGGTGAAAGTGATGCTGATCGGTTAATAGTTACAACAGCTCTCAATGCGTCAAATAAAAACATAGTCGTAGTATCAGAGAATATAGACCTATTACTTTACTACAGCTTTAGTTTCTCCTGATAAAAATATATATTTTTTTAAACCTGCCAAAAATAAAGAAAATAAAAAATATCTTCTTCTAAAAGCCTGCAATTTGCGCATCCCAATTGTAGTGAGTATGTTCTTCCTGTACATGCTTTAACTGGATGTAACACAACTTCAGCATGTTTTAACAGAAGAAAGGATCTTCTTCTTGTTGTTCAGGTGCTTATCCGATTTCGTATGTTTGCGATCAACACGGCTATCTTCACTTTATTGGTTGCAATTATAGATAACTCATTGGATGATTTCCCATACCACGCCCTTAGGTTTTGCAACCAAAATACTCTTCTGCGTCCTGGTCCACGTTTGCCATATATCTTGCCGTGTATAATAGATTGTAGTAGGGTGTACTTATTCTCATTCCTCATTATATGTCTGAGGTATTGGAGTTTGCGTATCTTGGTGTTGTCCATGATCTCTTTACTTTTTTTCATTCTCTCCAGAACTTTAATATTTATTACACGGTCATTCCATAATATCCGCAATATTCTCCGGTATAACCACATTTCAAAGGCTTCTATTTTTTTTTTGTGATTGTTTCGTTAAATGTCCGGGACTGGACTCCATAGAGCAAGATGGGAAAAATGTAGCATCTTAGCATGCGAGTTTTGGTGTCAAGGTGTAGATCATGGCTTTTGAATATAGTTTAATATATTGAAGATATATAAGGATGAACAAGACGAATAGGACCGGCACCTTATTAAAGATCCACATGGATAAGTCCTAGTAAATGAAGCAATGGCTATGTTCAGGAAAGAATAAATTTGCCAAAATATTTGAAAATAGCAGTGATTTACAAGAGACTGCAAAAATTTGTATTAAAAGATGTTGGTACAAAATGTATGTTTGCAATGTATGGTGCAAAGAAAGGTAACTGCTTAAACTCTTACAGGAATGTTTAATTGATTGAAAGTTTTTTATTATTCATATACCGCAAGGTAAATGAGGTTACATACAATACATATATTTTTTTATTAAAAACATTTTGAATTTTAGGTTTGTCCTTTTATTAAGGCATCTACTAAAAAAAAGTAGCGTTAGTTTAACATCATTATGCCCTACAATGGATTCAGCAGAACAACATTTAAAACGCGTGTATTTGCAAACACAGTTGTGGCTGGAAAACCAAGATATTTCAAAGGAAGATTGGGGTTGGAAATATGATACAGGAAAGTGTTTTCCAATCCTAATGACACAAGAACCAGCTCCACAAAAAAACTTAAAAATTATTTTTTTGCAACTACAAAACTAGTTGCGGGCCAGCTTGTGGGTGTAGAAAAAGTGGTCTTTAAGCTCGGCGGCTTGCGGTGAATGTGGCGGAAATAGTTGCTTTAATTCACGACCGGCAGTGTCAATGGAAAAAGTAGAGGAAGGAGAAACTAAAGCTAAATCATTTTGTTTTTTGTTTGTAAATGTATATTGAGTTAATTTTAATAAATCAATTAAAATATAATATGTTTAATACTCATTTAACTCTTCTATCATTTGTTTCCGCCATTTTTCAGACACCGTTTTCTATTTTTGATAAATTTTAACATAAAATTTGGGATGAGCGACCCAAAAAACCCATAGGTATAGGTATCAGAAATTAAAAAAAAATTACCTCTTTTCGCCATTTTGGTCCGCCTTTTTTTTATTTTAGTTGAGTTTTAATGTCAAATTCGTAATCTGCGACCCCAAAAACCTTATGTTATCAAATTTCAGGCAATCGTTTAAATAAATAAAATAGTTATACATTTTTTAATTAAGAGTATATTAAAACATTGTTTGATAATAACAATTGAAAAAATAAAAAGCACACTTTCTCACCTATGGGGAACTTTTGCATAAACTTTTTCCGAAATAATAAAAAAAAAATGTTCAAAATCGGTTTTTGAGTCAACGAAGTTAGAACTTTGGCGAATTTTTAGCGTTTAGAAAATGGACTATATGCCAAGATACTACTTTTCGGTAGATAATACAAAATCTAAAGAAGTAATTAACATTTTATATTATTTTTTCCAATTATAAATCGTTAAATTCTTCACATAAAAAAATTGTAATTTTAATATGGTCTTCGTATGTGAAATTTTGAAAAATAATGAAAAAATTGAAAAATGTATTTTTAGCTAAAGTTAAAAAAATTAGGTGTTTTCTGGCCTTGAGATTGTTCAGTTAGCTAAAAATAACACACTCTAAAAATAGCACTTTTTGAATTTTGACAATTTCGAAAAACTCGATATTCTAAATAAGTAAAAATCACTCGGTAAATATGATACGGGGTAGATAGGTTTTTAGACAAGCACAAATTATTGACGCAAAAAAAAAATTCCCCTATTAAGCCGACTTTTTGGCGGACACTGTATATCTATTGCAATGCAATTTTATATTAATGTAATAACATACGAGTAACAATAAGTTACTATTATTATGATATAAGTAGCTTCGATAATTCTGCAAATACATACTTAATATAGAAATATCCGTGACCTGACACTCCTTTTCTGCAAATCTTGCTTTATTTCCGGTTTTTCTGGAAAAACAGTTTTCCCATTGCATCAACTAATTCCAGAAAATTGCAAACTTTCGCTACTGTGTGGGCGGAGCTTTTCATTCCGTCTAAATGTCACGTTCTTTGCCCAAGTCCAAATTTAACGTTTCTCGTAATGTATTTGGGTTATATATATATATTTCACCACGACGTATTACACAATTTAATTTAATCTCTTCAGGTGCCCTTTGTGTGCTTTTATTTTTGTGGAATTGTTGTTATTAACAAATAAAGTAACTATATTAATCTTCTGTATAAATAATATACATACAGGTACTACTTGATTGGTTACTTCTTATGTTGTATTAATATAAGACGAGAAAAGTGAGGTTCTACATTTCCTTGTGACACACCAAATAATTTATTTTTCAATTCATTCACAATTGCAAGACTATGCAAACGATATCAACATTTTCTTATAGTTATTATATACACTGAAAGGCAAAAAAAGTGGGACACTTTATATTTTCATAATTTTGAAATGGTCTGAGACACTAGCAGTAAATTATTACTTTTATACAATCACGCAGTAACAGTAAAATATAGAACACAACAAATTCAAGATTTTAATCAACATAAACAAGTAGCAATAAATAAATGTGTTAAATTGAACAAACATTAACCAAATTAAACATAAAAATTTGGTGTGATACACGCATAGTCGCATACACAACTTCCTTTTACAGTGATCTTATAATTAGCAAAAAAATTGATTTTTAATTTTTAAACATTTGTCAAAAATTACAAATTCTTCAAAAACGGTACAAAATAGGGCGTTAGTTCAAGAGACAAATATTCTCTAGAATTGTAAGCTGAATTTAAAAATGTAATAATATACCGGGTGTTTTATTTAAAATAGTTCATAAAAAAATTGGAAAAAACAAAAGAAACCCATTTTAGAAGTATTCAACTGGAAAATTACCTATCTCACATCAATACACATTAAAAATGTCATAAAAACGTCAAGTTTAAAAAAAATCGTTACCCGTTTTTGAAAAAAATGAAAAAAAACTGAAAAATCGCAAGAGTAAACACCTACTTCCGGTTATGCGATTTTCTTCAAAAGCTTGCTGTCGCATCTACATAGTACACAAAACTTATATATGAAGTTTCAACGCTATACCTCTTTTCGTTTTTGAGATATTCTGTTCACCGACAGACAGACAGACCAATGAAAAAAAATATGTTTTTTGGGTTCAGGGGACTTTAAAACGTGAAGATCTGTTGAAAACTCAATTTCGAATTTTTGGGGTGAATCCAATACTTCCTTTATTGTAAAAGCAAGTAAAAATGGAAAGATTAATATTCATGCATTTGACAAAAACTGACAGATACAACACGAAACAACAACGAAAACAATAACTTAACAAAATATGCACATACGTCGACTAGATGATGTTCAGATATTTGTTAAAATTTAAAGGAATTTCGAATTAAATATCAACATGAAGACTAAAACTAGCGTATTTTGATAAATTAAGGCAGCAAATAAGCATTTCAAGGCATATTATACATTTATTTTTAAAATAGGTAACTCAAAAAACTAACTGTCCCACTTTTTTTGACGATTGGTGTATTCGGTATATCAGTATATTTTTCAAACATGAAAATGGACCGGGAGCTGACAGAGGAATCGACGTTCATCCCTCACTTTTGTGAACACAGAGAATGAGAAAAAATCGCACAGTTCAAAAAATGACAATATTAGAAGCTTTTCAATAAATAACAAGAGAGCGAGGTTAGGTAGAAATGCAAGGTACTTTAGGATATACCACGGCATTATCTTTTAGCATCAAATATTTTTAAAGCCTGTTCAACTTCTTTAAAACAAATCAATACAAACAATCGCAGCTTCATTCCATCAACTTGATTATTGAAATATTCATACGAATTATCGCTCTGGAATATATAAACATATCCATTTTTCGTGGAATGTACTAGACAGTAGCGTTACAATATATGATGGTCCATTTCTTTATATACGAAGAACAAGTTAATCTATACCTATGAGTTTTGTAAATTTATGTTCACGTGCAATTCAATATCGCGGTAGACGGTAACGTTATTATCTGTTACTAATAAATTAATTCAGTGTTACTTTTATATAATATCCACAATTAGTCACAGCGCTATATTTGATGAAAACTTTGCGATCATCACTGCAATTGCAAACTCTGAAAACTCTGTTACTACAGTAGCGACATAAAGTGATAAAGGCGTGGATCCATCACATTTCCTTGCGGCACACCAAAGAATTTTTCTTTGATTCAGATATTATTGTTACCAGATTTAGTAATTTCCCATTCACAATAATGTTATGATTGTTACATTGTTATTCTCCAAATTTAGTGTATCAACACATTATTGTTTTTTGTGAATGTGAAGTTTCAAAATTTAGTCAATTCGCATACGAAATAATTTCAAGAATGTTAGTTTCTAAGTTTAGTGAGTTCATACTAAAAATACTTTTATGATTGTTACAGTGTTAGTCTCTAAATTTAGTGTCTTCCAATTCCTAGTAATTTCAAAACTTCTAGTATCTAAAATTGGTAACCTCATACTCACAATACGTAATTTTTAGTTTCTAAATGTAGTGACTTCGCATACAATAGTTTTGATTGTTTACATTGTTAGTCTGTAAATTTAGTGTCTTCACATTCACAGTAAGTTCAGAAATATTTGTTTCTAAATTTAGTCTCCAAATGTAGTGCCTTTACAATAAATATAATATTATGTATACTACACTATTAAGTCTCCAAATTTAGAGACTTCATATTCACAAAAATACTCAAAAATCTATAGCCCATCAGAAATTGGGCACATGAGAAAAGTTTAAAATCATACAAAATTAAACATAATTCCCTTAAAAGCATCCAAAAAAGACCTTACAAAATCCGTTGTTTTTAGACACCCCAAAATGGCTTTATTTCTGGACCAAGCCAATTAACACATGCAAAAATCATTGAGAGCCAAAAATCTTATTCAAATTTATCAGGTTTTCGAACCCTCCAAATGGATTTTTATTTCTGAACCAGGACGTTAGAGCACTGCTTTTCATTGATGGATCAGGATAATAACTGGTAAAATAAAAAAAAATAAGTCTTGTCTGAATAGGTTTAAAATTAGAATAAAAAATATTGTTAAACAAAAAATTAAAACTGTATATCTCCCACTATATTACCAAGTTTGTCATCTAATAAAATTTGGTAAAATCTGTTAACATCTATAACATATTCTGGCATCCCCAAATTTAATCTCTGACCAAATTTACCCCATAAAAAATATACTTTAATCCAGATTCACTGATGAATATTGCTTATTTTGCATTACCATTCAACAGCCTGTTCCCCCCCCCCCCCCATGTAAATTTTTCCATACTTTGTCTTCTTCGTCTACATGGATTCTGATAGCTTTATCTGTTTTTTCATAATATCCTAGTTTAGACCAATTAGACACTTTAAAAACCTAGTAAATTCTTATTTAAATCCCTCGGTTTTCAACACCCCAATATTTACAGAGTCGATCTATTCTTATAGCATCTTCTCTTTGACGACAGCTTATACCGTTTATTGGTATGTCTATCGAGGAGAATCATCGGCACAACCATCAATCCTGAATTCGTCTTCGACTCATGAGCTTTTGGCGGATTAACAGAACAGGTCATTATTGTGTTAAATTAACATTTCTCAACAGCATTATTTGTGATACAATTAAGTATCTATTACTTTTATATAAAATCTATCAGTTGGCTAGACAACTTAGTGAAAAGTTGATTTTGTGACATTTTATTTAAAATTTTTTTACCAACATATTTTATTATTAATAAAATATACAATTATTAATTATTATTTATTAATATAAAATATACAAAGATTCTTAGATTATTTTATCAACTAACTGAAATGAAAATACATACACCTAGTAAACAAAAAAAAAAGAAAAATATAAAAAAAACTTATTTGTTGCTATATACAATGTTTGCTTTGTTTATATCAATATTGTCGACTAAGTAATGCGCTGCCACATACAAGTTTTTTTTTAAACACAGACCAACATAGATTTTGGTTCTAACATGCTTATACTCGTCTTTGTCAAAAAGCATATGATAATTTTTGTTAATAATTTGTTGAAGCGCAGCTCTTGAATTTTCGTTTGCTTCATCCTTGAGTAATTTTAATTCCAATATGACTCCAGCTGTTCCACGAGTCACACATATGTCACACTCTTTTTTTCTTCCACGTTTCTCTTTTCCCTTACTTTGAGAACTTGTCTTAGCCTGGTGTGGATAAAGCTTCTTAAGTTTTTCGGTATCTCGCAACTCTTCTGATACTTTCACAACTGGCCTGCTAGACTGTGTTGTGAAAAGCTCATTATTATATGTTAAAAAAAACAGTATGTGATGTAACTCTGACTCATTAACTGGAATTGCCGCATCACCTGAGAAAAGAAGTGAAACCGCATTAACAAGGTTGCGCATTGCTTCTTCACATTTTTCAGTTGTCCCTTCCTCAGATTCCTCTATTTCACCTTTTTCTTCATCACTTTCTTCTTCCTCACTTTCTTGTTCATTACTACTTGTTAGTAGCAGTTGATTCAGTGCTTGTATGTATCTCTCTATATTCTCAGGTTTGAGCTTATATTTGGCTTCAAAAAGTGATTGAGTGTAACATATACTTTGGATTTCCGTCTTGATCTCCAAGTTTGGTATCTTTAGTACTACAATATTCCTATTCTTCTGAATTGCATTCAACAAACCATCATCCCACAGTAGCTGCAAGAAGAAATCCACTTGTGACTTATTCAACTTACTAGATGGATAAGAAATCGTATTTTTCAATTCCAATATATTAGCAACTGTTGGCTCAGCTACTAATATTGAAATATTCTCGTCTTTAATAAGTTCGTTGATTCTCTCTTGTATCTCATCATTCACAAACAATTGTTTTAAAATATCCAGGAAGCCTGACGTAGCCCAATAACTGCCAAATATTTTTTCTCCTTCTTCAATACTCGTGCGCAAATAACTTATAACAGACCAGCCACTGTAAATCGGTGCCCCAACTTTATTTAACGTTTGGTATCCATTATACCACTTTTTAACACCATCAAAATCATTCACTGCTCGAAATGCATTTTGCGTTAACAGATTATGTACTTCTTGTTCTGTGAATCCATATGTTTCAGAAAAATGTTTTGTTTGGAGGAACCGAGCAAGATATTGATTGTTTATGTCCCAGGAATATACGCCTGATAAGCGAACACAAGAACAAACTAATGAACGTTCCAAAAACTCGTTATCCTTCAAGCCTCCTGACAACATCTCCCTAAGAAGAGTCATGAGATATTTCAGGGTTTCATCTCCTATATTGTCTGTAATACCTTTCATAATGGGCGCGTCGGCCTCGTCTACAAGTATAACAACTTTCTTGTTAAAGTGAGTGTACAAGATTTTAGACAAGAATTCCAAAGAATCTATTACATCCGCTTCGGACAGTTCTTCCAACCTATCATCTTCACAATATTTCAAAAATGTTTGGATGGCGTCTATTTTCTTATTTTTAAATCTCTTAGAACCATCAGGAGCTGTTTCAAGCAAGTAAAGATGCTTCTTGAATGTCTTACAAATAGTTTCCTTTAGGCTATTTAAAACTTCTGTTTCTGTTCTACCTTGTAAATTTTTAAGGCTCATCGAAATCACAGGATATTGACCACAATGTTGCTTAACAAAATCACCATGGTTTTGACCTAGCTTTAAACCCATAAACATCTTGTAATTATCAGAACTTTCTGGATTTGAAATTGGCTTTGCATCTTCATCCATTGTTATCATCGAAAATACCTCGAGCATATTCATAAATGTTGATTTTCCAAAACGCCTCGGGGCTGTTATCTGGATCCCAGATGCTCCACTTTCAAAAAATGTTTTATGCTCTCGCTCTTATCTACAAAGGTGACTTTTTTTTTGACAATCTTAAAATCTGATGTACTTAAATCGACGATATTTGATAAGTTTGATGGGTCCAGATCCTATAAACAAAATAAAAAAATTTCATTAATTTAACTAGCTATTAACCACACTTAAATATGCATGAAAAACAATAAATCAGCAAAACGAATCAAAGCATAAAACAGAACCCATATGTAAAACAAAGACAAAAAACTACATTACCATAATTATGTTGGTCAATCAATTCGTTATTACCTTTGATGGTCTATTATCGGTAGCAACAATTTGGGCACCATCAGTTTTTTCGTTGTCATGATCCCGGTTGACAGATTCACCCTCCGTATTCATTCTTCTTCTTTTCTTGTCTCCTTCTGCCATAAGATGTCTATAATAGAGGTATTAGTAATGAATAAATAAATTAATAAACATTAATGGGACTATAGCGAATTTTATTGGATTATTAATACATGTAATAATAAAACACATAATAATAGTGAACTAAACCGTTTTGGAAAGATTGCTTGAAATCCCATGTTTTACCCTGTAATTGCGTGTGTTCAATTAACTGGCGCAGCGGATGCATTGTTGGTTGTAAATACTGGTTATATTTCTAAAATTAGTCTCCTATTTTTAGTAATCATATTTCGTAAATGTGTGAATTTCCTTTATTGAATTTTTTTTTCCAATTCTGGTTTTCAATCCTAACACACAATTTCACCTATTCACAATTATTTTGTACTTGGACGCAATTTTATAAACAACTTTGAAAGTTTCAACTAGCAATAAAACAATTACTTCCATCAGGTAGGAATCTTTGTCACTTATCAAAAGCATAATAAATTTACTGATGAAATAATTTTTTTACAATAAATTAAAGAAATGACCAATACTAGAGAAAACAAAATAGTGGCAGAATATTACACACCATTAAAAACAAGACAACCATCTGAACTCCAACAATTTAAAAATAGTTAGGTACAAATCTTTTACTCAAGATAAAAAACTAAATATACCAAAAAATATCAACGAAGTAACTCAAATGAGAAATCGTAATTTTGCCATTAAATATCTCAATTCGACCGTAAATACAAAACTAACAAAGACAGAATTTTGCAAATCTAAAAGTATTTCCAGAAATTTCCTCAATATGGGTCTAAATTCAGTTGGCATTAAGATTGTATGTAAAACGAAAACAAATGGGAACAAACGGGAACAATCCGGAACAAATCGGAACAACTGGGAACAAAAGAGAGAAAAAATAAAATAAAATAAAAAATTAAAAAGTATTCCATAATGTAGAACATAAAGCAGGTAGTCGTAAAAATATAAGTTTAGATGAAGAAGCAGATAAATTAATTAGTAAATCTTTAGAAACTTTTCAGTCATAAATGAACAAACTAGTTTCATACATTCCTAATGATGAGAAAGAAAATGGAAAAAAGATTTAAAACCTATCATTACTGAAATAGACATATTAGAAGATGGAGCAAAAATAGTTGGTTTCAAACAAGAAGTAGTAGATAAATATATTGCAAGAAAAGCAGCTAATTTATTCCTTGAACAATTAATTATGACAGATTGTGAACTAGAGTCCGCTAATAATAAAATAGATGAATTGGAATATGAATTAGACAACTACAATAATTATGATCCTAAGAAATTAGCAGAATTAAGAAACAAAACAGTAGTAATACCATCAAACATCGATGATGTAAAGAAAAGAACTCTGAAAATATTTGAAAGACATACTAAAAATATGAGAGCAATAAATGAAAAGATTCAAAAATTGTAAATTAAATGGAAAGTACTGTATTCGGGAATTTAAATGTATTGAATGAAGAATATCCAAAATTTCGAAAAAAGTTTTCAAGTCTTGTTCAACAAGTTAATAAATTAAAAATTATTATTTTTGCTCTTACATGTATTATGGTAATTGTTATTATTGTTTTCTTAATTTATTACTTCAACACTAATAAAAAATAGCGATTTATTCAACAATTTCCATAAACTAATACGTGTCCATATGCAAATGTATCTGTAGAATTAGGTAAAAGGTATCTTTTATCATCTTTCCAACTTAGAGACTTTTTCTTTACTTCTTCAGTAAATATATCATGTTTATGACTCCTGATCACTTTCTCTCTATGGAAGTATTCTTTTTGATTAAATAAGCAATTTTTGTAATCTTCAAAACTTATTTCTTTCTTCAATACTGCTTTCTTGATATCTTTTAATTTTTTCGAAACAGACGTTTCAGTTCTGTAACTGTACATTTTTGACCTTAAACCTATGTATTCTAATATCTTAATACCATTCAATTCATCTTTGGATTTCCCTATTATTTTCTTATTTTTATCAGAATATAATGGATGATCTTTTGGATAGTCAGATGTATCAAAATAGTCCGAATTGTTTTTCATAAATTCATAAAAATCGGCATTTTTAATCTCATATATAAAACTATCAGTGTCTCCATAAAGAAGTTTTATGTTTTCATTAAATTCTTTTTTAATTACATTGTAATGGAAGTTATCCGACATAATAATTTTCATTGCTTGCTTGCTTGACCCCACTTTGTGAGCGAACCCATGGGCTGAATTGGTTGATTTTGGTGTCAATCGACTCAGGGCGACGCAAGTAAGCCAGTAGTAGGGTTTTCAAATTTTTATAAGTGACTTTTTTTATGTGAATAACATAACCTCAAAATTAACTCGACACACAAAATCTCTTGTAAAAATTGCATTAAATGAATTATTTCGCGCCCAATTTCGGTGCAGAACGCTAGTACATTAATAATTTTGATAAATCTAATACGGCTTGCCCAATGTAAATTGGTTTATTAAACAATACTTTCATTTTATAATTATGAACTGCTGCCAGGTGTTTGCCAAATATAGTTCTGTGTTTGAAATTAGGTTTGTTTATCGCTTTCTGTAACTTTTCTTCATCACAATATAATTCATTATTTTGTTGGTTTCTAACAGACTGCATAGACTTACCATATGGGGCATTAACCATTAGTTTCCAGAAATCTTTTTCAAAATCATTTTTTTGCCTTTTGTCTTTGTTCGACTGTAAATACACGAGAGGTCTTTTTTATCCGGATAAAATTGATTTTTTTTACAAGAATTTGGTTGCTTGGTAAATTGACGACACAAACCGCCTATGATAAAAAAGCGAGTCCGAAGGACGAGATTTTTTATCTGGGGTTTGTGGAGTCAATTTACCCAAAAGAAACCAAATTAGAGTTTAAAAAATGAAATTTTATCCTAGAGAAAAAAAACCTCGAGCGTAATTCGATGAGATAATTTAATGAATAATAAAAAATAATAGCTAGGTAATTATGAAAAATTCAAGAATACATTTATTTATTTAAAAATTACAGTTATTAAAAACACAATGATTAAAAATCAGGTTCGAGAAAGCCTGCTATGGAAGTTTGCACACATTTTATCCAGTAGCAAAGTTAGGGCTAACTTTATCCGATGTCAAAGTGACAAATACATCGCGGCTTATGGGATTTTTTATATATGAATTCAATTATCAGTATTAAATTTTACATATGGTGCTACGAAATCTGACTGAGTCAACTTTATACCTCTGTGAACCTTTGTTATTCTCATACCTAAACTTCTGTAAAGTTTTAATGTTTTGTAATGAATTACATAATTTTTCTTATCATAGAAATGACAAAGCAGTTTTTCTACTTTTCCGTCCGGAGGAATTCTATTTTCGGGAGCTAAAGGCAGGTTTTTGAATTTGTTATGAATAGCAAAGTCTGCAGGAAATGCTAAATCGACTTCTAAAAGATAACCCGTATCACTATCTGATAATAATATACTGTCAACATTTTTAATTTCATCACAAGTCAACCATTTAACGTCCTTTTCTGGTAATTTCTGAGATAAAGCCCATCCATTAAATTATTGGCATCTATATTAGTAGAGCGGCCAAACTAAATTAACTCGTCAAATAACGATTTTCGTAGGACTGAGTAGGTTTATACCGACAAGTGGTATCTTCTTATTCGGTGGTGTTTCCTGAGTATGAAAAATCATGTTGTCGCTTTCTCAGCTTGTGGAGTGAGGAGCTATGACGTCATAAATATGGCCATTCTTGGTTCCAGGTTTTAGTACAAAAAACCAGGGTTTAACCCAAACATCCAAAAAGAAAGTTCTACCCAGCAGCAAACTGTTTAGTACCCTCCTCTTCTTCTTCTTCTTGAAGTTCCACTCCTATCGGAGATTAGAAATCATCATCACTACCCGGACCTTGTCAATTGCTTGTCTGAAGAGTTCTGTCGATGTGCAACCGAACCACTCGAACCACTCCCTCAAGTTGCGAAGCCAAGAGATTCTTCTTCTGCCGACTGTTCTTTTGCCTTTGATCTTGCCTTGAATTATCAGTTTAAGGACGTTGTACCTATCTCCTCTAAGAACGTGTCCTAGATATTCTAATTTTCGGGTTTTTGTGGTTCTAATAATTTCTCTTTCTTTATTCATCCGGCGTAGCACTTCATCGTTAGAAATCTTGTCGACCCATGGTATTCTCAGCATGGGGCCTGGACACAACGCCCACTGGTCACAACGTCCACCACCTAGTATGGCCGCCATGTTGGACACAACGTCCACTTTCAAATTTGGTCACAACGTCCACCTTGGACACAACGTCCACCGCCATAACGCCCACTCTGGACACAACGTCCACCTTCGCATTTGGTCACAACGTCCACCTTGGACACAACGTCCACCGCCATAACGCCCACTCTGGTCACAACGTCCACCGACGCCTCTTGAGAATAACAGTTTACAGCGTCGGTCGTAACGTCCACTCTGGACACAACGTCCACCGCCATATCGCCCACTCTGGTCACAACGTCCACTTTCAAATTTGGTCACAACGTCCACCTTGGACACAACGCCCACCGCCATAACGCCCACTCTGGTCACAACGTCCACCTTCGCATTTGGTCACAACGTCCACCTTGGACACAACGTCCACCGCCATAACGCCCACTCTGGTCACAACGTCCACTTTCATATTTGGTCACAACGTCCACCTTGGACACAACGTCCACCGCCATAACGCCCACTCTGGTCACAACGTCCACTTTCAAATTTGGTCACAACGTCCACCTTGGACACAACGTCCACCGCCATAACGCCCACTCTGGTCACAACGTCCACCTTCGCATTTGGTCATAACGTCCACCTTGGACACAACGCCCACTTTTGTTTTACTGGTTATTTATTAATACATTTGTAACTGTCTTCGTTAATGCTTTTTGAGTGGACTAATGTTTTCTAGAATTAAAAAAAAATGGTTTTAGGCTATTTTATGTATTTTTTTAATCAATGTATAGTTTCAACTATTTCCTTCCCATGCTTGACGATTTTGTCTCTCTTTTCTGCTGGTTTTTGTCTAGTGTATGTATTTCCAGCTCATTTCTCATATAAATCGGTATATGAAGCATATGGGTCATATTATAATACTAAATATACCTAAAGATTCATTGGTTTGCGTTACACCTCATTCGAAAAAAACTTTTCCTTATTGTACCAGCAGGTAAGTATTTACAAGTCCCTAAAAACTAAAAATACAAGAGAAGGTTGACGTCACTGATAAAACGTGGTTTTACGGGTTATCATTAGTAATATAACAAGGGTGAGACATACCGATAATTTTATACACGCCAAGGGGCGAGCGCTGGTTGTAATGAAAACTGTCCCGATGGCAGTTTTCTAAGAGCAATCAGCACGATGACTCTTGGGATGAGCAAAATTATTTGTACGTCGCCCGCGTTTATATTTTAGAGTAGCTGGCCCGGCAAACGTTGTTCTGCCCAAAAATAATTTGTCTCTGAAACCTCGTTTCACCACTATAGGGTTTTAAATGTATGTCATGTCTACCGTTTTGGACATAAAAATAAATGCTAGTTCCGCAATTAACGTCCCTAAAAACCTTAATAACGACACCCATATCGATGTTTAGGCTTAGTTACCCCATTTCACCCCCTAAGGAATCGTTTTTTGGAAAATCACGAAGTACGTGTTTGCTTATTTGTTTTTAGGAGTACTCCTAAGAAGTGCCAAGTCGAAATGTCTATTTAATATTATTTTTCCATACAAAATTGGAACCCCCATTTTACCCGTTTAGGGGTTGAATTTCGAAATATCTTTCCTTGTTCCTTGTATAGGTACATCATAAAGGGAACCTCTGCAAAATTTGTGTTTTTTGCTTTTTTAGCCTTTTTATGCATATTTCGGATTTTTTTGCTAATTTGTACTTACTTTTAAGTTGTCAGTTTGCATTTATTTTCGGCCTAATTCATTTCGTAATCGAATATTTCAATCTGGTTCGTTTGCGAGCACATTTTTTGCTTGTATGCAGTTAGACGGGCTTAAAAATGCAGTCAGTGCAGTGGTTTTCTGGGAATTCCTAAAAAACTCGGGTATTCCCTTGAATTATTTTGGTTAACTAACACGCACGCAGAAAACTCGGTTACTCCTCGTTTTGTATGATTTTAATTCAAAATACAAACAAGAGCAAAACGGCAGATCATACGCCTATCATCCTTTGTGTCAGAGGCTATAATGAATTAAAATATAAAAACAATAAATTAATTTGTAAAGCTTGTATTAAGACGGTAAGGGTTTACAAACTCCTTTAAAATTATTTAAGTACTAACATTTTAGATTCAGTGCGACAAAAAATAGGCCATTCCACATGTAAAAACCACTTTGCATCAAAAACAATTAAAGAAGTATAAAAATTAGCCAAAACAACAAACAAATGTGACTTCGTTTGCATCTACTTCAGGGCACAAGCACAGTTTAATTTCGATCTTTGTAAAACCTAACATACCACTGAAAAATGACAAAATAGTTCCTTCAAAATGTTCCTGGATAAATGTTGTCACATGCACGTTCCCGATCAAAGCACCTTGCGAAAAAAGTGTTTGTTAATAATTTCAAAGATGCTGTTTGTGAAGTACCTGGGCGAATTGGTCAAGGTTTTTTTTCCAAAAAAGAAGGCCATAAAATTTCCACAATTTTGGCAGGCGAAATTGCAGAAGACTTTGAGATTGATCCGACTATTGTAGTAAATTTAAAATATGCTTCAATAACTAGTGTTGACGTAGAAAGAAGTTTTTTTTACATATAAGAACATTTTAAGTGAAAGGCGACTAAATTTAACAATGGAGCATTTAGAACAATATTTAATAACTAATAGTTTTCTGAAAGACTAATTTTTTAGTGCCCAAGTTTTCTATTTTATTTTTTGTGTTACATTTAAAGTTTTTCTATGAATTGTGTTTGCATTTGATATTTTTAGTGCCACATTACATGCTTGTTCTTCAGATTTTTTTTTTCATTTTTTTATGTAAGAGTTAATGCTTTTTTGCTTAAGTTAAAGCTTTTTTAAACGTTTATGAGGCTTTTTTAAGCGCTTAACTCGTACTACTCACTCGTTTGTAACTTATACACACGTATATTTTGAAACTACTTTTAATCCTCTTACACAACCGCAATAAAATTACAGTATTACAAACCCTTACTTGAAAGGCCATCGCACTTTTAGACGCACCGCGGGTAGATCATCGGAGAGTAAAATTTGCACGCCACACATTTATAAGTAATTATCATATATATAGTAATTAGCCCAATGCCGTAGATAACTGATCTTTTAACCATTTTCAATTATACATTTACATTTCACTGAAAGGACGATTCAGAGTAAAACATTCTTGTTTTTCGACGTATGTTTGTTTCTTTGTGAATCATCCGATCATTTTTAGTTTTAAAAATTTTTAATTTAAAAGATGTTATATTTGAACAAAATTTAGATATCATTGCAATTAATAAAACTTGGTTATCATCAATTGTACCTAACCACTTGATCTCAAATCTCGCGTTTTCATGAATTTTAATTAATATATCCATACACGCATACATTTTTTTTGCTGTATTCGGGAGCCAAGTGGGGATGCGTGAATGACCAATGAAACTAATCAGGTAAGTATTTTTCTTACAGAAATCCAGAATTTCGTTTCCCACGGATTTGGTGCAAAAATCGGCAAACATTTTATTACAATTTTAACGCTGCTGTACCCCCAACTTAAGTCCGACCAACGTTATAAATAAAGGAAGTGCATTGAACTTGGTTATGAATAATTTTAGTAACAGCATAAATAGCGTGAGAACTAATTCACAAATATAGAATTGACGAAAACTTGAGAACTAATTAGTATGAAGGTACAAATATTTAATTAAACTAAAAACTAGAGTTCAAAATTCTAATTCAATGCAGTGTTTTCGAAAAGTAAATCAATTCAATGTAAATAATTCCAATTCAATTCAGCTAATTCTAAAGTCAATTCAACGCAATTTAATAAATTCAACGCAATTCGGTTAATTCAGATAATTTAATTCAATTCCACCAATTCGTATCAATTCGATTTAAATGCAAAGAAGGTGTACATACTATTCACAAGTTTTTAAACCCTCGGTTCCATAAAATCGTGTTTATGGGGCATTTACAAGACATTTAGAATATGACTGGATGTTCTCAAATTTGTACTGTATTTAATGGAAGCCTTGCTTCATTCCTGGAAAGGTCAGATAAAAAGTACCCACGACAAACTTCAATCCATGAATGAAAATTGTTCACAATTATACATTTTAAATGTCCTCAGTTCTTCTATTTTGCACTCAATTTCAATGGTGTCTTAAAAAATACCAATCCCAGCTTAAGTAGATAACATTTTAGATTTTACGTACTTGTCCTCTAAGTGTTTGAAGAGTGCACTTCATTTTCGTTATGATCGTACTTATTAACTTTTTGTGTTTTCAAAAATGATCCATAGTTACCGATAATAAATAAACTTCAAACGGATTTAGGATTAAATCTCACACGTGCAAAAAGAAGCTTTAAATACGAGTTCTATACATAATTCTTTCGGCTACCATATATTTATGCTAAAAGGGATTAGAAAACGTCAACGTAATTTCAAATTGAAAATTCATTAAAAATCATGTTAGGTATACTTTCGTTGTTTTAAATTAAAATCTCACCAAATTTAATAAATAGTTTGACAGAAGCGTGCAATAAAGTGACAAATGCAGGCAATAATATTTTTTATCTACTCCTACTGCACAATGGCCATGAATTATGATTCATAATTCATGGTTTGCAGCCAATCATAAAATTCTATTTTCATTATTCAATAGTTTGCAAATTGCAACCAATCAGAAAATTCTATTTTCATTATTCAATAGGTTGTAGCCAATCACAAAATTCATTCTTATTATTAAATGACTTTTGAAGTTAACAGCTGTCACAAATGTCATGATTCTGAAATATGATCACAAGGCTCCTATTGCATAGGAGTAGATAAAATATCGTATTATATTCGCGATTATGGCCATTATTCACTCAGATGACTTGCGCCACGCGCCTTCGGCTTGTGGCGCAAATGTCATCTTCGTGAATAATGGCTGTCATAATCGCTCATATAATAATATACTATTATCTACTCCTACTGCACAATGGCCATGAATTATGATTCATAATTCACGGTTTGCAGCCAATCATAAAATTTTATTTTCATTATTCAATAGTTTGCAAATTGGAACCAATCAGAAAATTCTATTTTCATTATTCAATAGGTTGTAGCCAATCACAAAATTCATTCTTATTATTAAATGACTTTTGAAGTTAACAGCTGTCACAAATGTCATAATTCTGAAATATGAACACAAGGCTCCTATTGCATAGGAGTAGATAAAATATCGTATTATATTCGCGATTATGGCCATTATTCACTCAGATGACTTGCGCCACGCGCCTTCGGCTTGTGGCGCAAATGTCATCTTCGTGAATAATGGCTGTCATAATCGCTCATATAATAATATACTAATATTGCATAGTATGCAATAACAACATGCTTTTGGCATATGGAAAGTGTCAAATAATAGCTCCTTTAGGAAATGGTAGTCGAAAAAAGTAATTTATTTCGTCTAATACAATATGTATCTAAAATAGCGAGAAACCACACATGTAGATATTCCTTGTAAAATTCTGAGTAGAAATGTTAATACTAAAATGTTGGACTTATCTTCATGAGCTCTCATGAATGCTAGATAAAAACAATTTTTATTTAAGTACAGTAACTTTTCTGTTCGAAATACGTCAAAATACCACCAAGGAAAGTTGTTCAAAATGTAAAATTGCCGAACCATGCAAATTTTCAGAAATATCAACTTACTTTCAAGAATCGTATCATTAGGTTTAAGTCTGCAATGTTTTGCTATCCTGATACTGAATATATTAAAGAATATAATCATAAAATTTTGGACTCCCATATCTTCAAAAAATATTATACAATTTGTTTAATTATTTATTCCTACTCAGGAAGCGCTCCTTAATAGCGTTACATTTTCACAACACCCTGTATAATGTAAAAATAATATTCCCCAGCATATAGCCTTCTATTACGCCACACGTAATTAATTTAGATTTTGATGTAATCTTCTTAATATGCCCGTCTCCATCTTGATATCGCACAATTACTTTTTGAGAGGTCATATGTAAATCGGAAGTACTCCAAAGCAATTCCACAAATATCATACATTTCTATCGTACCAATTAAAATTGTGTGACTCACACAATCAAAGGTTTTGGGTTAATCCCATATTGTTAATGGCTGTAGTACTTAGTTATATAGGTAGGTAGGTAGTGTAAAATAAATGATTAAAAATGGTTTTGTTTGTATTTAAAACAATTACTTTAGTTTCATATCAATAAACCTTATTAACTAGACTATTTCTACTTTTATAATAGGTACATTTATTGTTTTAATATTTACTTTATATTCCGGGAGCCACAACGTTACTCGTAAGGCTGCTAATTCACACAGATTCGGTATTCGAATCTTATAAATTTCTGATACCGACAGCCCATCGTCGAAATGTATTTAGATTGGAAGACGCAATTTCTTAGTTCAGATTCGCAGGTTCGAATATTATGTTGAGATTCGAATCTTGAGCTCAGATTCAAATCTTACGTTCACATTAGGTGTTACGTATTACAGAGGTTCAAATTCGAATTTCATATTCAGATTCGAAAATTAGAATCTTAGGGATTTGAATCTTTTTAGATTCGGGATGCCAATCTTAAGAATTTCAGAATATTGACAGCCCTACGAGGAATTCTTTAAACTCGCCTTATGAGATGTAAAATTTATAATAAAAAATATTATTATTTCTAAACTTCCCAATGTAGAAATGTTTTAAGAGTATATTTTACTATGTCGATTAGTAATCCTTCTAGAAAAATATGTCTCACTTTTAAAACTTAAAAATTATATCTACCAAACTGTATTGGATAGAGCGTTAACGTTATCCATAATTCAGATAGAAGCAGAAGCAATGCGGTCTTTGAATTATGACGAGATATTAAACGATTTCACTGAATTAAATTCTAGAAAAAAAACTATATTTCCTTTATTAGTTAGGTATTGTTTATTACTTGTAATTTATTTTCATTTTGTTACTTTTTACTTCGATCGTCTGAAACACGAAGGAAGTATTGTAATCACGAAAAAATCACCTTCCGAGATTTCTTCAGATCTTCAGGTTTCAGGGTCTCTAGATGACGAAAAACAGGTTTTCTCAATTCCGTTTGTCTGTCGGCGGTATAACTCAAAAACTATTTGTCGGAGGAAGATGATATTTTGCATACACATATATATATATATGTATATATACCTGGAATGAAACCGGGAAAATATCAGACAAACATATACAAGGTGAACACCATAAAAAATTATACTTTGTTTATTTTTGCGTTAATTTTGAAATAGAAGAAAGTAATAATTTTCACATGGGTAAGGTTTTACACTTGTCGAAAATAGGACCCAACAGATACAAGATAATGTCACAATTGGGTCAAAACATTTCAACAATAAGACCGTTCCTTTAAATAGAGGCGCGCGTCGCACTAATTTCAATTAGGCTCAATGGCGCAGTTCGACTTTTCGATGCAGTCGATTGCTACGCAGGTGCAGTTACGATCGCTATGCAGATGCGGCGGGTTCAAACCCCAGCGGGATACATTTTTAAAAATTTGTAAATTGATCTAATTCGCGCGAGGGAAGTTCGGCATAAACCCATTTAGATTTTTTAGTACTGTTCCTATTAAAATGACTTTTTTAAACAATTACGTAGTACATTATACAAAAAAAAGTAAAGCGTGATTTTGTTGGAAGTGTAAGTTTAAAGCCCATGGGCGAAGCCCCCGGGCTACAAATACACAGAGGGAAAAATGGCGTTCACTCCTGCCTTGTATATATTATTTTTTCCACGACCTATAGTAGAAACAATTATTTTCATAAAGCGTTACAGTCAATTGGAATTATACTGCAATATTTAGTAGGATTTTGAATTGTATTATAACAACATACATCTTATATATATTCTTTATAATGAATATATGCTTTAAAATGAAAATTTTGCCACAATTTTTATAACCAATCTAGAAACTGATTTTTACTCCCAATCGTGGAAAAATATATGTATTTTCTTCAGCTGGCTTTTATCTCTATGCTTCGGGAATTCACGTGTAATATATGTTTGGTGAAAGTGAAATGGGCGGCGCTGTCATTTAAAATCATGCCACCACTAAACCCCATGTTTGACTCTCTCGTCTAGGGTCCGCAAATACCTAAAATCGGCCCTGAAGGTCCTCTATCTGAACCAGTTAACTAACAGAGCTGCCTAATTTGTCAATGTCATTTAGAGACCCTAGGTAACATAAAGAAACTACAGTACTATAAGCATTAAAATATTCTAAAGTATGTGGTAAAACACTAAAAGCAAATAGGGGATTTGTACTTAGTAGAACAAAAATCCAGCAGAAAATAGGACCAAAATCGTCAAGAATGGGAAGGAAATAGTTGAAACTATAAATTGGTCCAAAAAATACATAAAATAGCCTAAAACCATTTTTTTTAATTCTAAAGAACATTAGTCCACTCAAAAAGCATTAACGAAAGCAGTTAAAAATTTATTAATAAATAACCAGTAAAACAAAAGTGGGCGTTGTGTCCAAGGTGGACGTTATGACCAAATGCGAAGGTGGACGTTGTGACCAGAGTGGGCGTTATGGCGGTGGACGTTGTGTCCAAGGTGGACGTTGTGACCAAATTTGAAAGTGGACGTTGTGACCAGAGTGGGCGATATGGCGGTGGACGTTGTGTCCAAGGTGGACGTTGTGACCAAATGCGAAGGTGGACGTTGTGACCAGAGTGGGCGTTATGGCGGTGGACGTTGTGTCCAAGGTGGACGTTGTGACCAAATGCGAAGGTGGACGTTGTGACCAGAGTGGGCGTTATGGCGGTGGACGTTGTGTCCAAGGTGGACGTTGTGACCAAATTTGAAAGTGGACGTTGTGACCAGAGTGGGCGATATGGCGGTGGACGTTGTGTCCAGAGTGGACGTTACGACCGACGCCGCAAACTGTTATTCTCAAGAGGCGTCGGTGGACGTTGTGACCAGAGTGGGCGTTATGGCGGTGGACGTTGTGTCCAAGGTGGACGTTGTGACCAAATGCGAAAGTGGACGTTGTGACCAGAGTGGGCGTTATGGCGGTGGACGTTGTGTCCAAGGTGGACGTTGTGACCAAATTTGAAAGTGGACGTTGTGTCCAACATGGCGGCCATACTAGGTGGTGGACGTTGTGACCAGTGGGCGTTGTGTCCAAGACCCGGGTGGTGCACCGTCGTGTTGACTAGTGTTTGTTGCACTGTTGCATTTTTCGACTATTTTCATACTTTGCGTAACTAGAATGACCTTGTGTTGCAGGTCGCTGAATTCGTCTTCAAATCGGTAATGTCGTCGAAAAAAAATACATGGCTCTATTTAAAAAAGTGAAGTTGACCTTGACGTAGTTTCATCGCCTCCACCGATAAAAAAATTGAGTGATCCAGTACGACGGCCTTCTCGAACACTGAAACTTATGTCTGAAACATTTTTGGATGTGATCAATAGTTTGAGTGCTATTGCTCTGTAACACTTTATGTGCCTCACTCTGTATATCTAGGGAGCAAAGATATTCACACGTGGGAGGAAATAATCTCTACTCCTTGATTTTTTCTTCGAACGCATGGTCTTTATATCGAAATTTCAAAAATTTTGCTTTAGAAAATCATTATAGTGGTTCTGGATTTTTATAGTGACATGTTGTCTAATTTCCAAATCAACATAACGTTGTAAAGCTTTGGTCAAAGATTATATATAATGTTTGCTTTGGTTTGTTATCCACGGTGGAATAAACACAAATGCGGGAGGTAAAAAGTTTGGTTCCCATAGAGTTAATAAAAATTGCCTCCTACTGGCTGGAAATTAACAGTTTTGTTTCCTAAAACTAGGGCGCAAAAACTGACTTTAGAGTGGGTAGAAAAAAAATTACTTATTGAAGAGTTTATTTTTTTATATTATTATCTTTAATTCTACTTGGTTACCTAGCAACTGATATATTATTTGTTTTACACTCACTAGATTCCATTTTAATTTCTGTACTTAAATGTCAACAACGTTGACACCTGTTCACCACTAACACATTCCAACTATTCTTCTCAGTTCACGCTTTTAATCTTGCTCTCGGGTACCTTCTGCCTAATTTCTTATTTACAATTACACATTTATGTGCAAAAATTTCTTAAATTCCCAACTTTCATGTAATTATCAACATGCTTTATGTGACTACACTTTTTATAAGCAACCTGTGATTCAATATTAATTTAGCATCTAGTAACACCATTTAGCACTACTTTTAAGACCATTTCACTTCAGATACATTACATTACGTAAGCATAAAAGAATAACCATTATCCTTTATCTAATAGACTTGTCTGTCCGTCCGTCCGGGACGCTGTTTCAGCAGCCAAACCGTAAGAGATAGAGAAAAAAGTTATTAAAGTTATATGTTTGGAATGGTCATGTCAGGTCAGGAACCGAATTTCAGTCTCTAACACTAATTATTATCGTAATTATCCTAATCCGAACTTTTTAGGTTAGATTCTAGGCAAATTTTATCAAGGCGAATGCGACTGGTAGTTTGCTACCAACAATGACGTCATATACGTACGTGTGGTGAATAAGCGTTCTATTACCTTTTAAATAAGAATAAAATTATAAAAGTTACTATACTATATACGTAGAAGCTATTCTTATTTAATAAATGATATTTAATTTAATTTAATTTGCAAAACGGTCTTTTTTGTTTTATTAAGTCTCACTGGACTGCTAGTTATTTATTTATTAAAATTAATATTTGCCAAATCAACAATAATATTAATGTTATACATGGTAGTATTATATTACATAGCAATTAATAAGGAATTGGCATGGAGGGTCCTCGTCACCTTATAGCTGCATTATCGGGATAATTTCAAATTTCAATTGTTCTCATCTTGCTTTAGGTAGATATCTTACAGAAGGCTGCGCTTCGGTCTCTTGTGAATAGAGTGTCCGCCTAGATCGTATAATTCAGCGCTGCAGGTGTTGATATTCTGCTGGAATCTTTTTGTAGTAGTTTTGATGTACTCGTTTATCGTTTGAATGCCTAGTTCTGTATGTAGTTGGTTGTTTGTTATGAACCAGGGGGCTGGAGACTATTCGAAGTACCTTGTTCTGAAGGACTTGTATTTTGTGCAAATGAGATTTTGAAGCATTTCTCCCTATTATGCCGGCATACATCACCATCGATCTTATTATCCTGTTTATTATTGGGAAAAGCTGCGATAGTCTCGAGTACCCTTGATTTAGTAGAACGTGGAACTTCCAGGCTAGTTTAGTGTTAAGTTGAAGGCTTAGATATTTCACTGGCTCATCGTGGGTCTTCCAGGTGATGACCGTGTTGTTTATATTGATTGGTATAGGGCTTTGTATAGTTCGTAGAGTGAACATTTTTGATTCACACTTCATTTGGTTAATTCTGAAGTTCCATGTGTTGAACCATTTGACTCTGGGGCTTGTTGAAGTTTTGAAACATAGCTAAGCTAGCTAAGCTTGCTGTAGTGCTCTTGATGTCATACATATAGATGTTAAACGAAAGAGGGCCTAACACACTTCCTTGTGGTACTCCAGCTGTTATATTTTTGTTTACTGACAAACGTATTACTACACGAAAACTTTGTCTATCAAGGAAGGTAAAGGTGATGGCATGCAAGCAGGTAGGTATGCCAATTTCAACTATTTTGTATTTCAATCCGTGCAGCCAAATGCGGTCAAAAGCTTGCGCTGTCCAGGAAAAGTGCTGTAGTGTAGCAGCGCTTTTCGAATCCATCTTCTATGAAATTTACTAGTCGCTGAAGTTGGTGGGCAGTGGAGAATCCCCTTCTAAAGTGGTAATATTTCTCTACGTGTGATTTTTGGAAAGAGTAGACGAGGTGATTGGCCTGTAGTTAGCAAATTCATTTTTGTTTTTTCCAGGTTTTGAAAACACCATGAGATGGGCGTGTTTCCACGCTTTGGGGAAATATGAGTTTTAAGCAGGCTTTAAATGTAGTGGATAGATAGGCCAGGTATTTGTTTGGTAGGCTATTTAACACTAATTTTACAAAAATAAGATTTCTTTGGTACACGCAATCCTAAACTTTTGTATGAAAAATCCGATATAATAAGTCTTCGAATAAAATACCTACCTACTAAAGTTAGAGTCATATAGAATAGAAAACAGACCAATCATTTATATGGATAAAGCATGTATCAATAGTAGACATACCAAATCACAGAGCTGGCCAAATAATTCTAAAATTGGTGTGTTTAGTAATATTTCAAAAGATCAGGGACTAAGTACTTATGTTAATGTCAGATTTGTAGAAAATGTACCCTTGGTATTTAAATTGGAAGATTATCATCGTCATATGAATTTTGCTAATTATGAAAATTGCTGAAGGAAAAGCTTATTCTACATTTACCAGAAAATTCTGTCTTAGTCATGGAAATGTGCATATAAATCCTGCGCCCAATCAAAATTTCAGAGGACAGGATCGACTGCTTGATACAGAAGGGCCTTCCTTGTTCACAAGATTTAACTAATGTGCAGATTTATGATTTAGTTAAAAGAATCAAGCGATAACGTTGTGCATACAAAACTGACAAAATGTTAGAAGACGGTCACGTCTTAAGATTGCCCTATATCATCTGAAATTAAATCCAATATAAATCATATGGAGAATAGTAAAAAATTATGTGGTAGGTATCTAAAAATGTCACTTTTAAGTTAGAATATGCCAAGCAATCTGAAGAAGAAAAATTCTGTCACATAACACAGAAATCAAGTCTGTGAACATGTCAAAAAGACAGACACCAAATATTGATGGAATGAACATGACGGACATTATATCAGATTCTTCAATTATTTATTAACTTACGTTTAGCGTTCTAGAACGGTAAGTAAAAATTCGAGGTTAGCAGGTCGAATTTGACATAGACTTACAGTGCCACCAACATATTATTCTGTGGTATAATGTCACATTTTACTGACGTTTGAAGAAATAGTAGTTTGTATACCAAGGCACTGAAGTATAATTTTTTATCACGAATGTGGATTTACCACATGAGGGATAAAAAGGAACTTCAGTGCCGAGGTGTACACTATGTTTTATTTGAAATCGAGAAATCGTAAAATTACAACATTTTAACCAACTTTTGTAGGTTATGTTCGGTCGATTGACGTTTATCTGTCGCCTCGCCACCTACAAAAAAGTCGTAAAACAATGAATTACTTCACTGCCGATTTCTCGTATTTTAATGACGATTTCGGCGTACTTCACTGCCGATTTCAAATAAAATACATTTCTATTGTGCAAAAAAACGTCATAAGCATCACTAACGCTAATGAATTACCGATCTCAGACAATAATTGGAGTCGTCGCTTCGCTCCTCCTCCAAACAATTGTCTTCGATCGGTAAAATGTCCTTAACGTTCTTAAGACTTAATATACTATAATGTGTTGAAACGCAGCGTAAATCAAAGAACGCCTTTGACCTTGTCCGCGATGCTCCTTGAATTTATGCAAGCCTTCGATTTGCGTAGTTCCGTGGATTACTTCTCGCACTTGTTCAGGACGAACTTCGGAACACAAATTGTATAATTATATAACCAGGTTGATTTACTGAAGGAGGTGAAAGTTTTTGTTTGATATAAGATATGACTGGAGTAGCCAAACCTAACTACCCCTTAGACAATTCTAGCAGGGTGTCTAGCAGATATGGTATTCAAGTATAATTCCCGTATTTTCCCGGTCATTTTATTAGGATTCCCGGATACTTTCTGGTCTTCCGGTCTGACTTTTTCGGGTATTCATTAAAAAAAAAACAACGACCTGTCTTCGCGCGTCCCGTACATTTTTGCAATTATTCCGGATAATCCGAATTTTTTTATGGAAATTTCGCTTATTATTTCCGTAAAATGGCAAAAATTACTGCAAATTCCCTTTGATATAAAAATTCCCGGTTGCCTAAGAAATTACCGCATATTTCCCGATTTTCCAGGAATTCCCGGTAGCTAGACACCCTGTCTAGTATGTGTCTGGTCACAAATGAATACACATCAGAGTTTAGAGATATATTTAAATAGTAAATAATTACAAGTCCTTATATATGATTGAATGTATCGTGTTTGCTGTTTTGGAACGCAAAACCTAGTATTGATATAGGCACAAAACACGACGTTTGCATAAAAATACTTCGCCGGTCAACAATGTGTGTGAAATCTGACCTAGTGATAGTATTATAATGCGGTAGTCTGCATTAAGCTTCGTTATAGTATTGCAACGTGACCCAGTAAACCGACACTAGCTGGGTCTTGTATACAAATAGATTAATTGGCACATGTCGTGAACTAGTTTTTATATACTAATTGAACGCACTTTTGTGTCCGCATGATTTCATTTCATTGTCTTATCTCATAGGCAAACAATAGTTTGAACAACCCTGACTCATATACTTTTTATCTGAGCATCTAACATTAACGTACACCCCAATATAACTACGTTCAGGGGCGAGTATATATAGCGTAACACCGAGACAGCCTGCGCCAAATTTCTAAGATTTCGTATCGTTTGCTGTACTTTAGTGGTTAAGAATTTTTTAAAGAAAAACTCATTGCACATAATTATGAAAAACACATAATTCAATTAAATAATATATGTAAACTTGCATTAAGAACATTATGAACACAGTTTCGTTTTAAGCAATATAATAATCAGCTTATAACAAACAAGATTTTTCGGCGTAATTTGAAAACATTTAGCTAGAATTCCATCGAATATGGAGACAATATGTTATTTTCTTCTCAAATATATTTTACCAAGAAATGTATAGGATATAAACAGGTGATAATTTAAAACTGATTGAATTAAACTAAGAAAAACATTTGTATTCTTATGGCGAAAATTATAACAAGATAAATGTACAAATGCATAACTTATGTAGATTAAGGTTCTGAAGAAGTGCCCAATGACGCGACAGATCAAGTACTTTTAAAAACAATTGAAAATTAAATACGACGGTTAACTCTCTACAAGAAGACATGAAGGTATTAAAACTCTAAAAAAACGGACAAGGATGTATGCAGTACCGAGACAATAATTAATGAAGCTGCTGAAAAGCGAAAACGCGAGAAAAATATTATTACACTTAAACTGGATGAAAACAATGATGATTTAAAGAATGCAGTAATATCTATAATTAAAAACATTGCCCCTAATGTACAAACTACAAATCTAAAAGTGAATCGGTTCTCAAAATAACAAAACAACGCCCCTGAAAGTTCAGCTCCACTCTAGGAAAGATTCTGACGTTTCGCGTGCCTCCAAATTGTTTTAGAACGTTTAATTACATTATCAATTTGTAGGCGCTATCATGCCATAAGAATTCGTGACGCGCGAACATTTGGAGCCACGCGGAGGGCAAGAAAAACTCGACGAATTCCGTAGAGATCCTGCTGATAATCCAGTATCGCGCAGGTGTGAAACCGGCGAGTTGCGCAAGCTTTGCCGCGCTACTCTATTCACTCATCCCTACTCTCCGGCGTCCACCTAACTAGCATGTTTGAGCCCCACTCTAAGTTTACCAAGTCGGCCGTCATGAATCTTATAAAAGAGCGATACCCGCTCAGTCGTAAGATCCTTAGCCAGTCAGATCCAGCCCGTTCCTTTCCGAATCCAAACCAGAACCTGGGGGGCTAACTTAGGCCCTTGGCCCAAGGAGCTCCACCAGTTATCGCCAGTCCAGATACCTGTCGAGTAAGAACCAGAATCTTGTCCCGAAGTACCTGAGCAGAAACCTCCCTTTGCCTATGTTAGTAAAACTGCAGAAGCAATCCTAACTCACCCTGTCCTATTAATTCTCCAGCGCAACGGAAGATCTTGCCGCTGATAACCTACCCTGTCCTAGTAATCCTCCAACGCAGCGAAAGATCTTGCCGCTGATAACCTACCCTGTCCTAGTAATCCTCCAACGCAACGGAAGATCTTGCTGCTGATAACCTACCCTGTCCTATTAATCCTCCAGCGCAACGGAAAATCTTGCCGCTCAAAAACTTCACCTAGATATCTGTCTGATAACCCGTAAAACCACGCTGTTAATAAACAATATCTTCCGACAGCCCGCCGTAGAAGATCCGCCAGTCCGAGGTGCAAAGTGACCTAAATTCAGTTCAATAATTCGCAAATCGTGAGCTAGTTAGTATAGTATTTCAATTGTAACTCGAACAAACGCTCCAGTTTCGCAGGCCAGCGATGGACGAGCGCTAGTCCTACAAGGTCATTCTCGGGGTCTGGAATTAATTAATTTCGCTAACACCGCGGAGAGTTCGCGTTTGTTCAGCCTGGAGCCGCTGTTAATTAACCTAGAATCATTTTGGCCTTTGCCTAATCAAGTCCTAAATCTGTAACAACTCGGGGACGACGAAGTCAAAATTTAATTATTTAATGTTGTTCTAATTACAGCAACCTGAATCACAGGACCAGGGACGGATCTCCCATATCCTCTATCAGCCAGTGCAACGCCACCCGGACCGGCCCTGATACCAGAACAATTTAGAATTTGTTTTATTTTCTTTCTTGTGTAAATAATTTTAGGAAACATTTTTATTTTGTACAATAGTTAAAGAAAATAAATATCTGTACTTGACTCGAACTTATCTCTTACTTCAGCTGTTTACGAACCTTGGACCAGAGCTATCCACAGGTGGTAAAATTAACGTAAAGAAATCGCAAGTTGATCTTGAGTATAAAATCAACTTGCATAAATTAGTAATCGTTACAAGATATTCTTGAAATTTTATAGAACAAAACAAAACTCAAAAACAATAATAACTTTAATGTTACAATTTCTACAGATTAAACTAAAATGCAGCAAGAATACTTTAAGATTACCAAGAGCCGGCTATAAGATAGGAGAGAAAATGGAAAAGATAATCTGTTTATAAAATATGTTTATCGGTTTCAGGATATTAAGCCTTTGTTTACATATACAAAAGTAGGCAGGTAACTAGGTCATAACTTATCTGTAGGGTTAAAGAATATTACCCTACATGGCAACCATAACCATATAGCAACCGATAAACTATTGAACAAATCACGGATGTTATGAATCATAACTGCCTTAGAAGTTTTAAAATCCTCGCTCTACGAGCTCGGATTTCAAAACATATGCGGCAGTTATGATACTCATAACATTCCTAGATATGTTAATAGCTATAACAGCACACGCACAATCGCCAAGTCAAAAAACGACTATTTCTTTAACTATAACAAACCTTATAAGTTTTACAAATTTTGTGCTAGAATGTGATCAAGACGTAATTACTATATCAGAAACGTGGCTAGACCCAGAATATCCGGGTAAATATATTAAAATCCCTATAATTTGAATAGAGTGAATAGACCTACGCATGGAGGAGGAGTGGCGGTTTTCATTAAAAGTGACTATAAGTATAAAAAATGAATCGGCTCCATTAGTGAAAATGGAATTGAACAATTATGGTTACTGATATGTAGAAATTTATAAACCTCCTAGTGTTAGTGCAAGATATTTAAGTGAAGTGTTTGATAGTATCGAATTATATTGAATCTATCTATACTTGGCGCAGCGAAAAAATAGAGTGGCTTATGCAACCCATAATGACGTATTGACTGGATCGGTATTTTAATAATAATTACTAAAGAATCAGAGATGGATTCAAACTGTACCCCCTTTTTATAATTTACCTTAGAAGGCTCATGCGTCTCCGACTAGCTCAATACACGGCTGCTATTAGGGTCAAATGACTGTGGGCTTTTAATTTGCTTCACTTTCTCATAAAGGTATTAGTTCAGTAATAAGAAGAAATGGGCGCCATAACTTTATTATCAAGTGTTAATTTTTTTAATACTTACAATCGGTTGTATACTCAATCTTACAATTCATTAATTATCTTTCATTAATTAAAGTTATGCCTTTTTGCTATTACACATGTTATGCAATTCCTACTTAATTTCAGTTTATATCTGACAAGTTAGAAATGTCATTAATTATTAGTTCTAGTTAATTAACCTGTGATTATCCAGAAGATTTCTTATACTTATCTAACTAACAATCTCTTTCGCATTAAATGAAAATATAAAGAGCTCTCTATACCCTCGCAATCCTCTTTCTAACACTTTCATCCCAATTAACAATCTATATTTAGTTTAATTGAAGTTACTCCACGGAGTATAAGAAAAGTCCCTTATGGTTAAAAGCTTACTACATGACAATTGATATATACTAACTTGACAGCTGCAAAACTGCTCAAGTCCCCGTTCAGGATTATTAGGAGGTAAGTAACAATTCTTTTACTTTGAAACTAGTTCGTTATCTATTAGGATCATGGCTTATGCCCTTATTTAACGATATCCAAGCTATGAAGGTGGTCTAATTATATAAACAATCTCTAACCAATTTTAACTCATTTAGGATTAACATAAGGTTAATGCAGAGAAACCTTGCATCTGGATCTCTTCATCTTCCCAATATTAAGAAGAAAACCCCATCGTCGAACCAAAGAAGCGGCCTTTGATTGGTGAGTAATCTTCTAACAATTAATACGTTTTTTAACAAAGTTCTCCGTCCTCCCAATCATCTTGGAGCACCTCAATTCACCCCTCCATGATGAACATAGAACTAACCAGGAGCTGGAAACTAGCGAGGAGGCCTAAGAGCTGAACCAAGGAAAACCCCCTGATTGAGATTTGTATGTATTAGCTTCCTAGTTACCTACCAGTTAAATAATACCTGCCCTTTTCAGAAAGAAAATGTTCATTGGATTTATCCTATCTGCCTGAAAAATTATTATATCTTAATATAATGTTGAATTTATTGATTAAAGTTTTACTACTTTCTATGTATCCTTTTTAAGCAAGGATTTATAAGTAGTATCGCTTCTCGTCGACTCAGAGAAGCTTCTTTCTGCTTTCTCAACCAAACAGGAAGTAATAATTTTTGTTATTTATTGTTTTAATAATATAACCACGAGCCTTCTAAAATATTTACTCTTGATTTAATAAAAGGGTAGGCAACCCCTTATACTGATTCTGCACTTTAAGTTGCCTATCTATCAGGTTTTAATAATACCTAGCGGTATCCTTGTAGTAGTTAAGTTATGTACTGCTACAAAACGTATGAATAATTTGTTGGTGGCACTGTAAGTCTATGTCAAATTCGAGGTTGTCAGGTTAGGTTTTGCATCAGTCTGTGCCAAAACTGACGGAAAACGTAACCTGATAGACTTACAGTGCCACCAACATAGTATTCATTCTTTAGTAATTATTATTAGAATACTAATCCAGTCAGCTTTGAAATACGTCATTTGGGTTGCATAAGCCACTCTATTTGTTCGCTGCGCCAAGTATAGAAACTCAATATATTGGTGGCGACTTGTGCGAACATAAGGACATTGTTAGATCATCTTTAAGTCCTGTCGTCATTTAAAATTTTGGGCTCAATCCGGCCCTGCCTGTCCTCTGCTTTGAAGGCATTTTAGGCATTTGTACCTCGCAGTCCGTGTATCGGTTAAAATTAATTCAGATAGTCACGTTTCGTTAGCAGAATTCCATTCTTAAATTCACCCTTTGTTCTTTGTTGCCTGCAAGGCGGATGCAGATTATCGTTTCCCAGTATTTCGCTAGTCCGAGACTTTTAACCTTCGAGTCCCGTGTGAAATTTCCGTTACCTTCCTTCGTCTTCGCATATGCAAGAAAAAGATGCATATAGGACGCGTTGGTGGCCGTTGGCTTTAGCCGCAGTTTGAAATTCAGTCCCGACCCGATCTTAAAGTATACAGCACGTGTTCTAAGATCGCACCCCCTGACGGCTTCGCGTGATGCAGCCGTTGGGGGTGGCTTTGTTCTCGTTTCCGTCTTCTGCGTTAATTTATGTGTTTCGTTATTGTTGGTGCCGTATGAAGGAGTCGTATGCTATCGGTACGAGAGAATATCAGTTATTTGAGGCAGCAAACAACAGCCGTGGGGAATTGAAGTGAAGCAAGTTTTAGTTAAACGTGGTCGGAGTTCTTTATCGTCGGAGGATTGCGAGATCGTCTGAGTTGTCGCCATGGGCGGATTTGTTTACGGACTCCTAACCAGACCATCGTTAACTAAGCATGACGTGTTTCGTTCTCGCCTGTCGAGGGCTTTGCCCATTACCGCTACGTACGTCGTCTACCCGTCGAGGGGATTATGATTGCATTCTACCGACCCCGTTCGCTGTCGTTACCATCTTTAACATCGAGGCTGAGTTCCGCATTCCATCTACTCTGGGATTCCCAGTTCCCGTTCTCGTTCATTTCTTCAGGCATCTTAAGGCAGGTGCTTGGAAGGCAAAACACCCTACCGCGCCGCCCGTCGATTACAGCCAGCTGAACTACAAGGTAAACCATGCTTGTATTTTATGAAACTGTCGTGTATAACCTAGTGTTCTTTTCGTCAAAAAGTGTTGAACATTCCGGCTTAATATTACTGCTATAGTTAGCATTGTTGATTTCAAGGTCATGTCTGTACAGTAAAGTTTATTGTTGCTCGTATTGAAGTAACTTGCAACGTAAATTAGTAACTTACCCCTTTGATTATTTTTCTTGTAACTAGTCAAACATTTCATGTCCATTGTTACCTGCTTATTTTATTTATTATTTGAATAGAGCTCATTGTTAAGTACTGATGTCTTTGATTTGTGTTGACGATATTTTGTTTGTTGTTGTGTTCCTTTTCAGTTAGTTGTAAAGGAGTTTAGCAGCTGCTTCAGGAAGTTGTTTCGTCACGGTAAGTCAGTGCCGTAGCGTGTTAGCCGAACCAAGCTTGCCTAGTTGTTAGTGGGAATTGAGCCCACACTTCTCCATTCAAGTGGGTTCGATTTAGTTAGTTAGAATGGAGTGGCGTCCTACATTTACCATCATTTCACCCTTTTGTGCCGAAGTACCGCCCTGACTTTCATGTAGTGTTTTTACCACGACCCTTCTCCTTTGATCAACCAATAGCCGGTGAGATTTTGTTACAACCATCTCGTAACGAGAGTCAGGGCTTGCTTTTCGGCGTATTCCCGATTTCGTCGTCGTTTATAGTTCTTTTGCGGCTAACTATCTGGTCCCCAAGCGTACAAGTTTGTGTGGCACGCTTGAAGGGCTAGAGGTTAGGCCGTAGTTACCGTTTTGTACTGTAACAAACTGGCGCCCTTGAACGTGGAGCTTTTGTTTTTGTCGATAACGCCCTTTTGGCATGGTTTTTGTCATTTAGAACCTCGTAGAATTGTTTTCGCAAATGTTTTTCTTGTTTTTTAAACTTTCCGATGTAAAATAAGCATGTTGCATACTTTTTAGTATAGTATTGAATCGTTTTAGTTTCTTTTCTTGTCGTATTGATTATTTATGACCCCTACTTTAAATTTAGTATTGTTTTTTTATATATTTCATATAAATTTTCGAGTTTTGAAGAGATTTTCATATGTAGATAGGTCAGGATTGTGTTTTTTTCTTGTCTTTCCTTGTCGTCTCGCCTCCTTTTGTTTCTTTTCGTACCTTTTTGTATTTTGTGAAGTGTCTTTTCTTGCTTTTAGTATGTTTTCTCTTGTTTTCATAAGTTTCTCATATGTTTTCGGTTGTTTTCTTTATGTAAGACGTGTTGTTTCTTTGTTTTCATTCGTTTTTCCGTGTCTTTTCTTGTTTTCTATATGTAATTTCATTTATTTATTTATTTATAAATATGTAATTTCGTGTGTTCTTGTCGTTAATTGCCTTTTCTTATTTTCTTTTTGTGTTTTTCCGAATATTTTCGTGTTTAAAGGACTTGGAGTAGGAAAAAAAACATAGTCGTTTGTTTTCATGAAGCCTTATTGAAGTAATTGAGTACGTTTCTTTTAAGTCAAGTTTTCGTTTGTTGATAAAACAGTTTATTTTCGTAAGAACTTTTTCGATTTCGATTGTTGATTGTCTTTTATAGTCGTTTCTTATCTTAACGATTTCAAAGTAGGAAAAAATATAGCTAGTTCATACTGTTGTGTTGTTTAGTTGCAGTTTATGTGAAATTTTTCCGGTTTTGGTAGAATTTAGTGTCGATTTTCGTTCATTGAAGTAACCGAACTTTGTTTTCTTTAATCATTTGTTGGAATTTCGATTCCTTTGTCGTTGATTTTGTCTAGCCTTCAGCTAATTCGAAATTTCCTTGTATCGTCCCGAACTTACGTTGAAGTCAGTAGAGTTTAATCGATGTTGACGTTCCCGATTACCGATGTTGACCTTTTTGTTGTCGTTTGATGTTGTGCCGCGTTGCTATTTTGTGGACAAGTTGGAAATTATTCTCGCTTTCATTATTGTGTATTGGTCCGTTGTCAAGATGTGGTTTTGCGTTGCTGTGTTTTGTGAGATTCGCTTATGCGGAATTTTGAGGTCTCTCAAACCATCTTCGTAGTTGGCTTTGTGTAGTTCTTTCGATTGCTGTTTATTTCGCCTTCATTTTTATCACGTATCGCCCAACTTTGTTTTCTGATTTCATCGCGTGCATCAACACCTGTCGAAGTGTCTTGAACACTTATTATTATCGCACCCTTTTCAATTGTTGACGTAGTCGTTTACCGTGTTGAAGTACATAGCGATTTAGTTCGCTTGTTGTCGTTTTGTTTTAGTGACGTATTTATTGACGATTTACCGTCCCCTACCGAATTCTTTTGATGACTTTAGGTTGTCAGGTATCGTGTTCTTCTTGCTGATCAATTTCGTTGAAAGATTTTGAGCTTCGTGTGACGGTCGTGGCCAGGCTGTCGCATGTTGTTTCTTTAGTGAAGTTTATGTTGGACATTTGTTGGAGACTTGGTTTTTCCGGATTTTCTTTTGGTGTTCGGTGTCGGAGTCGTTTTCGATCTCGCATTTGGCGGATTTTTAGTCGATTTGGCTTTCGGCATCGTCATCGATTGAGGATTTCGGTGGACTTAGTTTTCTTTTATTTTCCCCTCGATCATTGACAATTCAAGACAGTTTCTGTCGCAACTTTTTGTTCCTTCTTTCCCTGTTGGTAGTTCTGCTGTGGGATTTAACACAATGCGTTGATCTCGTGACGCGCAACGTGCCCTCTTCGGATAACCTTTGGGAGAGATCATGGACTTCCTTTTTTTTCGTGTTTGTAACTTTTTACAAATACTCCCCGAGTTCCCTTGGTCGGTTGGACGGAATTGTGCTCGGGCGTAAGACGTTTTCCCGATTTTGACAATCCCGCATTTGTGACATTTTCCCGGATTTGACATTTTACAATTTAAGTCACGCTTAACCCTGTTGGGTTACAACCTTCTTGTCGTTGATGTATCTTTACCTTTAATTTCTTCTGTCAGTTCTATCATCCGTGTCCCGGCGACAACTACCAAACCTTTTGCGTTTCTTTATTTTCCGCCTTCCGAAACCGTGCTGTTAGGCGATGGTCATGGACCCGGTGTTAAGGTCCAGTCGGCGTTTCGTGCCTATCGTCGCAGTACGTGCCGTGCCTGTTTCGGGCATGGTCGATTCTCGTAGTTTGAGGGGACAGTCGAGCCTGTTGGCAAGGCTGTCGATTCTTTTGTTGTTTTGGTGAGTGTTTCGTTTGGCTTCCCGGAGGGGACCAAACCTGTGTCGTTTAGTTGACCCCTGGTGGAGTACCATTCCTTTTGGGACATCTTGTTCAATGTCGCCCATCTTCCGTGGTCCAGGGAATGGATGCTAGCCTTTTGCGAACCGCCAGGTCCATACTCAAATTTACGTATTTTCTACCGACGTATTCGGTCTTTCGTCTTCCTCTTCTCGCTTCACACCTTTCGCACCCTATCTAGTAGCCAGAGCGCGTAATTCTTTCGGGGGTGCAACGTTGTTCCTATCGTATGTGTTAGTTGATGTTGGAGGTTGAACTTATTGTTCTGTATTCGTTTTTTTTATGGTTTCACTTTTGTGTTTGGCTTTCTTTTCGGTTGGAACTTTTCTGTCTTGGGAACAATGCAATGCATGGATCACGTGAAGTGCAGCGCACCCTCTTCAGGGAATTCTTGCCGATATTGGGAATCTAAATAGTTGCTTTTCGTTTGCTTTTGATTTTTTTTTGCGTTTGCTTGTTGAATCATTGTCGAGTCAAGATGATCCTGGTTCTTCTAAGGATCAATTCAAGGAAGTTGATCTTTAGTGGGAGGGGTGTTAGATCATCTTTAAGTCCTGTCGTCATTTTAAATTTTGGGCTCGATCCGGCCCTGCCTGTCCTCTGCTTTGAAGGCATTTTAGGCATTTGTACCTCGCAGTCCGTGTATCGGTTAAAATTAATTCAGATAGTCACGTTTCGTTAGCAGAATTCCATTTTTAAATTCACCCTTTGTTCTTTGTTGCCTGCAAGGCGGATGCAGATTATCGTTTCCCAGTATTTCGCTAGTCCGAGACCTTTAACCTTCGAGTCCCGTGTGAATCGTCCAGTCAGCTGTCCTGCGATTCTGTTGAAAATTTCCGTTACCTCCCTTCGTGTTCGCATATGCAAGAAAAAGATGCATATAGGACGCGTTGGTGGCCGTTGGCTTTAGCCGCAGTTTGAAATTCAGTCCCGACCCGATCTTGAAGTATACAGCACGTGTTCTAAGATCGCACCCCCTGACGGCTTCGCGTGATGCAGCCGTTGGGAGTGGCTTTGTTCTCGTTTCGGTCTTCTGCGTTAATTTATGTGTTTCGTTATTGTTGGTGCCTTATGAAGGAGTCGTATGCTATCGGTACGAAGGAATATCAGTTATTTGAGGCAGCAAACAACAGCCGTGGGGAATTGAAGTGAAGCAAGTTTTAGTTAAACGTGGTCGGAGTTCTTTATCGTCGGACGATTGCGAGATCGTCTGAGTTGTCGCCATGGGCGGATTTGTTTACGGACTCCTAACCAGACCATCGTTAACTAAGCATGACGTGTTTCGTTCTCGCCTGTCGAGGGCTTTGCCCATTACCGCTACGTACGTCGTCTACCCGTCGAGGGGATTATGATTGCATTCTACCGACCCCGTTCGCTGTCGTTACCATCTTTAATATCGAGGCTAAGTTCCGCATTCCATCTACTCTGGGATTCCCCGTTCCCGTTCTCGTTCATTTCTTCAGGCATCTTAAGGCAGGTGCTTGGAAGGCAAAACACCCTACCGCGCCGCCCGTCGATTACAGCCAGCTGAACTCCTACAAGGTAAACCATGCTTGTATTTTATGAAACTGTCGTGTATAACCTAGTGTTCTTTTCGTCAAAAAGTGTTGAACATTCCGGCTTAATATTACTGTTATAGTTAGCATTGTTGATTTCAAAGTCATGTCTGTACAGTAAAGTTTATTGTTGCTCGTATTGAAGTAACTTGCAACGTAAATTAGTAACTAACCCCTTTGATTATTTTTCTTGTAACTAGTCAAACATTTCATGTCCATTGTTACCTGCTTATTTTATTTATTATTTGAATAGAGCTCATTGTTAAGTACTGATGTCTTTGATTTGTGTTGACGATATTTTGTTTGTTGTTGTGTTCCTTTTCAGTTAGTTGTAAAGGAGTTTAGCAGCTGCTTCAGGAAGTTGTTTCGTCACGGTAAGTCAGTGCCGTAGCGTGTTAGCCGAACCAAGCTTGCCTAGTTGTTAGTGGGAATTGAGCCCACACTTCTCCATTCAAGTGGGTTCGATTTAGTTAGTTAGAATGGAGTGGCGTCCTACATTTACCATCATTTCACCCTTTTGTGCCGAAGTACCGCCCTGACTTTCATGTAGTGTTTTTACCACGACCCTTCTCCTTTGATCAACCAATAGCCGGTGAGATTTTGTTACAACCATCTCGTAACGAGAGTCAGGGCTTGCTTTTCGGCGTATTCCCGATTTCGTCGTCGTTTATAGTTCTTTTGCGGCTAACTATCTGGTCCACAAGCGTACAAGTTTGTGTGGCACGCTTGAAGGGCTGGAGGTTAGGCCGTAGTTACCGTTTTGTACTGTAACAACATATTACATGACAATTGAGTTTTTACGGCAGGCACCTTGATGTAGTGTACTGTCACATTATTACAGTATTTGTGTTACTTTTACTGTTACATTCGCTTCAAGATTAACTTGCACTGCTTTTGCTGCTCATCTACTCTACTCTTTTTGCATTCAACTACAAAAATTACTCGGTTTTGTTACTAAACAGAAGTATTCCATATTTAAAAAAAAATCAAGGTGCCTTATAGTGTAAAGGGAAATTGCCTTGCTTGCCCCTATGTTTGTACTAGCCACCACCAATCCGTATAGTCTTCATGGGGGATGTTAAAGTAAATTTATAACATGATAACTCAGATTCTAAATTATTTATATCTGGTGTTTCTCATTTTGATTTAAAACAAGTTGCCAATAAACCTACTAAGATTATTTCAACATCTGAATCATTAATATATGTAATTTGTATTAGAAAAAATCTAAACTTTCAGCACTGTCATACGATTGATTTAAATAATAATACCGATCATTTGCTAGTAATATGTTACACTAAAAATAGTATGTGATAAACCTTTCTTAAGATATTTATTTTATCCTATTATGTTACTATGATAATAACTCGTTAGCAATGAGTTGCGTTAATATGCATTTAACAGCACTATAGTTGATTCAGATTCAAGATAGAGCAAAATCTGCAATCCAAATTACAAATATCAGCAGTAAGTTGATTACTAATATGATTTTATTAAAATTTAGATCGGAGAGATATGGCTTTGTGGCTGTCTTGCTGAGTGTCAAAATCAATGTGTCATGTTTTTAATATGAATCTTTGCGTAAGGAAGGCATTTGCAACATTTTTTAGGGGGTAAATTTATTCTCAGATGACATTCAGCAGATTTCATTTACGTAGACATCGCACAATTTTCCAATTTCAAGCTTTGCAAATTTGCCAAAAACGATAACCTCTATATTATACCGGGTGACCATAAATGGTAGTGATTCTTTTTCTTAGGTTGGCACTGTTCATGTTGGTGGCACTGTAAGTCTATGTCAAATTCGAGGTTAGCAGGTTAGGTTTTGCGTCAAATTTGACACAAACTGACGTAAAACCTAACATGCTAACCGCGAATTTGACATAGACTTACAGTACCACCAACATAAACAGCGACAACATAAAAAAAAATCACAACCATTTATGGTCACCCAGTACCACGTACATCCCATGATCTACATTTTAATAAAATAAAATTAGTAATCAACCGACTGCTGATATTTGTAAATTGGGTTGCAGATTTTGCTCTATCTTGAATTTGAATGAACTATAGTGTTGTTAAGAAAAATAACATACCGATACTTTATTAGCATTTAATCACATGTTGGCAGTACTGATGTGTATTGTAGTGACAATGTCAGTCTATGACAAATTCGATGTTTGTAGGTTAGGTTTTGTTTGTTATTTGACATAGACTGACGCAAAACTTAACCTGCTAATCTCGAATTGAACATAACCTGACAGTGCTACCAAAACTTCAGTATTGAGTGATACCAACACACCCATAGCAGATACGTCTCGTTGTTGTCATTAATAACAATTTTTCCTATTTTTTGAAAAAGATTGGTATTTTAGGATAAAATAAACCATGTTACGATATACATAACGTTATCTGCTTTATACATTACTCGAGAATTTTAAAGAACTCGCTCCTAAGTCGCTCGTTCATTCAAACTGTACTCTTGTAATGTAAAAAGCTTGATAACGTTACTTGCATCGTAAATTACTATTATGGTACAGAAACTATGAACACTTTGACTTAAAAACAATTGATAATGATGCAGCTATAGCCAATCGGGATATTAATTTGTAAATATATTGAATATTTAATTCAAACTATCTTGTATCTATTTGACATGCATGCTCCTCTGCGCATTGTTAAAACCGTCGTCTGCGTTGATTGTTTATAACAATCAACGCAGACGACAAATAAAATGCAATTATCAGCCATATATAACCTATAAATTAAAACAAATGATCAGACTGAAAAAAAAGTGTATACAAAATATCTACTCACTAAATCTGTTTTTAATAGACAGTATTATGTGGATTTAACAAACTATGTAAAAGAAGCAGTAAAAAGAGAAAAAAGCATATATACAACAACAAAAAAGTACTGTGGAAAATACTTACGGACTGGAGAATCTGTGCTAAAACTAAAGCGGATGACTTACTAGGTCATTTGCGACAACCCGATGAAATAAATAATTATTTCTTAAATGTGGCTGGAGGTTCGAGGGTCAATCCAAATTTTAATCAAAACAAATTAAATAATGATAATCAATTTTCAATTAAAAGCATTACCGACAAACGTATTTACGAAAGCTTATAAATCATTAAATCACAGGTATACGGAATAGATGGCATCAATGTAAAAATGTGTTACCTCCTTGCATTAATGCACTAAGAGATATATTTAGTCAATCTATTAACATTGGTGTGTTTCGAAATACCTGGAAAATTATCGAAGTGATCCCCGTAGCAAAAGTACGAAATCCGGTCCAATAGCTAGAATACTTTCGTCAAAAACATAGCACTTCTTCAGCACTATTAACACGTTGACCGCCATGTGAAGCACGAGTGCATCGCATGGCTCCTTAATATATGGGCCACGCCACTCACATGTGTTTCGCATGTTACTTTCACTCTAGGCCACGCAGCTCACATTTGCGCTGCACTATAGTCGTATTCTTATAGTCCGGGAGCCAGCGACCGTTTAGAGTTAGTCATTTCACAAAAGCTGAAAATTTTTCCTGAGCTTTATTTGGTATCACTAGTAAGTGAATGGACCTCCAGCTGGCGCACTTCCGGGGAGTGTAGCTGCGGCAGCCTCCCAAACACGTAAAATAATAATTTAAAAAAACTAATACCGCAAAAGCTGAAACTTTGTTAACATGTTGATTATGTTATAAATAAATGAAAAAACGTATCCAGCCGAATTTAGAGTGGGGGATTATGCCCCAGCTATTCACGTAAAGAAGTGAAAAATATGCGCTGAATAAACTGATACCGCAAAAGCTGACATTTGGTAGACTAATAGTTAAGTTAATAACATAAACGAAAAAAACATCCAGCTATATATTTAGTGGGGGAAAAGTGCCCAGCTGATGCAGCGAAAAACGCTGCGCGTCGGTATGCGCTCGGGCGCGTTGTATCTTTGACTGCATCAGCTGGACACTTTTCCCTCACTAAATATAAAGCTGGATATATTTTTCGTTTAACTTATTCAGTTAACTATTGTATTACCAAATTTTAGCTCTTGCGGTATTAGATATCTATACTTTTCTCATTAAACACGCGCGTCCATGCAGTTTTTATATTATCTCACAAGTTTTTGAATTTAAAGGGTTTTAATAAATATTTACACATTTAAATATTTATACATAGCATAAACAGTAAATATGTGGACATTAAAATGCGAAAAGTAAATATTTACACATAAAAGTGCATATAGTTTTTTAAATTGTTTTAGGGTTTTTTTTTTATAAATAACTGGTTCATAACATTTCATTGTATTAGCGAAACGGATTGATGTTGAGTGTCGAAGTATTCTTGGAAAGCACGGAAGGGCGCTTTTCGTGGTTGGGGGGTACCGTATATTTTTCTTTTTAATTTTACCAACTTAATTTTAATTTAAAAATTAAACTGAATAATATTTATAACAATTTTGTATAGCGTGAAAACTTTTTTTATAATTCATAATCCGATTTGCGTTACAATTTTGCTCTCGCGTGTTATACGTTTTTATATTATTATCATCTATATCTTTTAATATATTATTATTATTATAGATGTTTATAGATGATGACGAAGATATTTTAAAGATCGACATCAATTGCAGCGATAACGAAAGCGATAATGAGTTCGATGGCGATGAATCCGAAGGCCAAATCTAAAAAATTTGTTGATACATTGTACACTATACAGTGCATTCCAATTAAAACAAGCCACCCCATTATTAAAAGCCAACTTGAGTAAAGATTATGGGGGTTCTAGTTGTTACCGGTTTTATTTTAGTTTTTTCTCTTGCAAAAAAGGTGTTGTACTCACAAGTGAGAAGGTTATAAAAGGTGTGAGCCCATAACATTACTTTTTTGCGGGTTACCATGTTTAGGGTAAATTTTCTCGGAAACTACAGAACCGATTTTGAAAAACTAAAAAGCATTAAAAGAAGAATTTAATACCCTTTAAGATGAGGTATTACTCGACCCCCTTTCCTATTTGAACTTTTTGACGTTTGTGTTGGTGGGGGGAGGAGCTAACTCTGAACGATTAAATTTTGACACAAAACTGTGTCCCCCTAAAAAGAAAAATTGACGTATTTTAGGATTTTTATATAAATATAAAAATAACGGAATTATACGGGATGGCTCGTTTTAATTGGAATGCACTGTATACGTTTCTTTTTATTTTTAGTATGTTTTTTGTAAATAAATGCTAAAAAAATTTAATAATTCATAGTAAACCTATTTTGTATTATCTTTTTTTAGAGCAGAAAAGTTATACGTCTATATCATCCAATAACTGCATGGACGCGCTGTGTTTAATGAGAAAAGTATAGATATCTAATACCGCAAGAGCTAAAATTTGGTAATACAATAGTTAACTGAATAAGTTAAACGAAAAATATATCCAGCTTTATATTTAGTGAGGGAAAAGTGTCCAGCTGATGCAGTCAAAGATACAACGCGCCCGAGCGCATACCGACGCACAGCGTTTTTCACTGCATCAGCTGGGCACTTTTCCCCCACTAAATATATAGCTGGATGTTTTTTTCGTTTATGTTATTAACTTAACTATTAGTTTACCAAATGTCAGCTTTTGCGGTATCAGTTTATTCAGCGCATATTTTTCACTTCTTTACGTGAATAGCTGGGGCATAATCCCCCACTCTAAATTCGGCTGGATACGTTTTTTCATTTATTTATAACATAATCAACATGTTAACAAAGTTTCAGCTTTTGTGGTATTAGTTTTTTTTAATTATTATTTTACGGGTTTGGGAGGCTGCCGCAGCTACACCCCCCGGAAGTGCGCCAGCTGGAGGTCCATTCACTTACTAGTGATACCAAATAAAGCTTAGGAAACATTTTCAGCTTTTGTGGTTTTGGTCATTAAAAAAGGTCGCTGGCTCCCGGACTATTATGAGAGATTAAGGAGTATGGCCTGGGAAACAAAACCTATGTGTTGGCCCGGCTCTAGACTAAATTTAAGACATTTTATACCTTATTTATAACATTTTTGACATGTATAAGCAAAAACGTTGTGGCCCCAGATATTCGAAAAATTTTTACTTATACGGCGGTCAACGTGTTAAAAATTGATGATTTTGCCACCGCTATTGAAAAATCATCTTCTACGATTTTGCTGCTATTGGACCAAAGTAAAGCTTTCGATTTAGTCAATTTTTAGTTGTTAATTGCTAAATTGTTGTATATTGGTTTTGATAATGGTGCCAGGGCATGGTTTGAAAATTATTGGCAGCAGTGAATGTAGTTAAAAAAAGTATGCTCTCAGGATTAACTAAAAGTGGCATTCCCCAGGGCAGCATTCTTGGGCCTATCTTATTCTCTATTTTTTGCTTTGACTTGTAGCTATACAAAATTTTGCAAAAATAACAATGGCACAGATACAGTTACCTAATAAATATCAATTTAGAAAATGTGCACCGCCGGTGTAGTTACAATGGACTAAAAGTGAATCTCAGTAGGCATTTGTATTGGGCCCGAGCGACAAAAATAAATTATTTGTACTAAGTACTGTTACTCGACAGGACCCAGATTGAATGGGTCTCCTCGGCAAAAAACCTTGGGTTGTATATAGATGATAAGTTATGTTTTAATGAACATGTTAGCAATGCATATAACGGGTGTCCGCCGGCAAATTTCATTTTTAAACTTGAAATAAAATTTTTATTTCTTAAAATATGTTATTGAAAAAAAATACAAAATAAACCTTAATCTTTGGGAAATTATTTGTGAAACAGCACATCCGCCAAATGACGCCCGTCACGTCGTATCACTTCCTCCAAACGAACTTGAAAATTTTGCATCACACGCGTAAGCATAGCAGGTGTAATCGCACGAATTTCTCGGGTGATGTTCTGCTTTAACACATCCAAAGTGGGTGGTGCATTCTCGTAGGAAATTTGCCACTGGACACCCACTTTTTTTGTGGGGATATCTCAAATCACCACTTTGGATGTGTTAAAGCAGAACATCACCCAAGAAATTCGTGCAATTACACCTGCTATGCTTACGCGTGTGATGCAAAATTTTCAAGTTCGTTTGGAGGAAGTGATACGACGTGAGGGGCGTCATTTGACGGATGTGCTATTTCACAAATAATTTCCCAAAGATTAAGGTTTATTTTGTATTTTTTTCAATAACATATTTTAAGAAATAAAAATTTTATTTCAAGTTTAAAAATGAAATTTACCGGCGGACACCCGTTACAACTACGTTTTTTAAGTTAAAATCGTATCATCTAAAATATCAACTATTGTAGTATAGTTTAGTATAATTTTTTGCCTAATTATAAGACACAAAAAGTACAACGTATTCAAATGCTTGTATCCGATTTGTCTGTAACATTAGTTATGGTACACATGTAACCCCATATTTAGTAATATCAGAACCTAAAATAATAAATAAAATATTTATATTTAATTTCCTATATAAACTTTTAATTTATAAGAGACCCACACATTTATATAACTTGTTGATAGGACGATCACACATCCATGATGTCAACATTAGAAATATTAATAATTTTACCATCCCACAACATGTCACCAGTAAATATGAGGGCTCCAGCTTCTCATATAATGCCCCTTTATTGTTAAAAATATAGAAAATCAGCTCTGCTTAAATTCTTACGAATTTGCTACATGTTAAAATGAATTACAAGTCCTTATGCTCAAAAATAGTCCACATTTTTAAAAATTAATTTAAATTTCGCACTGACCTTAAGTGAATATATGCGCAATATGTATATTATTAGGTAGAACGGAAGAACAGCGCAGCACAATAATGATTTATTATTTTACAAGCATTAAAACCTATTATTTCTTTGCAAACGATATTTTCATAGCGTGCGTGGGTGTTATTTTGAATCCTTGGAGGGCATCCTTTGCTGCGCCAGATTGTAATTCATTTTCGAATTCTACGAATGCAATATCGTGCCTGTTAGGCACCAAACGCACTTCTTTAAAACTAGGAAATCTGAAACATTTCATTTTAAGCAAAATTCTTCACATAAATCAGACACTCACTGATTGAATAACATGGATAACATCATTTCGCTAGTTTCATCAGGAAGGTTAGTTAAGAACAAGATCTGGTTAGGCGGCTGCTCTGCGTTGCTTCCACCAGGTATCCTGTTGGGGTCCTTGTTCTTCTTTTTCTTCTTCGGAGCGTCCTCTTCGCCCTTCACAGGGGGCGGTCGTATTTTCTTCGGCCTTTCAGCAAATGTGCCTTTGATTTTAGCGATAATATCTGAATCGGTTTTTGCATACTGGATCCGCTGAAATTAATAAAGCATTGAGTTTTTTGACCTGGTTCTAGGTATAGTTTGCTACTTACCATTGGCTTATCATAAAACGGGAATCCCTGCATCGATCTCAAAGCATTTGTTGCACTTTGAATTTCCTTAAAAATTACAAATGCTTGGCCTCGCATTTTCATTGTTTTAAGAGCAATTATGTCTAATATTTGCCCAAACTGCGAAAACAGTTCATAGAGAGATCTTTTAAGTTCTTCTTTTTTAACCTTTTCATTTAAATTGTTGATGTAGATTGTGTTATATGGCCGAATGTCCATCGTAACGTTTTGGTAACTGTAAGAGTGAGGTTATACTTACAAGTGAATACGCTATAAACAGCAATTTCTGCCTTGAAAGCTAGGGAATTTACAGTTTATAATAGTTTATGTTAAATTTATAAAATACAAAATGCACGAAATGAGACTCTTTAATATTCGCTCAATTTAACTACTATAAGCGATTATTTAACGAAATTTACCGAAAAATCTAGAGATCGGCGTTGCCAGATGATCAGTTATAAATTATGGTAGCAGCAACATCTATTTTCTGGTATTTGGAAACAAAATATGGTATATTCAAACTTTATTTTTAGGGAGTATTTTTATTATTAGAAATATTATACAGTGCGTAAATTAAGTATGGAAACGGTGGTATTATTTGAATACGGCCATAGATAGAACTCTGAAGGTTGGTATAGAAGTGAAACATACGGTTTTCTACTCATATTCGTGTTTCATTACGACTGCGGCGCGGCCAACTTGATTATTTTTTTTAAATTAAAATGGGGATCGAAAGTACCATCATTAGAAAGCTGTTTTTTGTGTAGAATCCAACGATATTGCAGTTTTGAAAAACAACTTTACTATACCAAATTAAACTTTGAGAATATTAGTTTCAACGGCTTGCTAGATATGTTAAAAATTTAGTTGGCGGTAATGCTTTGTTTTGTTTTTCAACTTCAGACAGTACATTTATGAAGAATTAAATTAAAGTTGAAAAACTAAAAATGTAGGTAATAAAAATGTAAAGTTTGAAAAAAATTGTTAGAGCTATTTTTGAAAAAATCGAAAAAACCTGAAAAATCACAAGAGGAAACACCATACTTCCCGTTATGCCTTTTTCTTCAAAAGCTTGTTATCGCATCTAGATAGTACACAAAACTTACATATGAAGTTTCAACGCCATACCTCTTTTCGTTTTTGAGATATTCTGTTCACAGACAGACACACAGATAGACAGACAGATAGACCAATAAACAAAAACATGTTTCTTAGGTTGAGGGGAATCTAAAACTTAATTTAGAATTTTTGGGGTGGATCCAATACTTCCTTTGTCGTAAAAGGAAGTAATAAAGAAAATACAAGCCGAGAAGCGAAACATTGTATTTATTTATTTTGTTTATTTTGTACGCAGCCAACAGCCGTTAGGCCAATTATAGGCGTCGCTATACATTTAAGGGGACTTCCAACCCCACTAACGACTGTCATGATGTTATTATGACATCCGGGACCAGCTATTTACGTGGCAGCGGTACCACGAGGCCCCGGGAGACGTAGCTTGTTCAAGCTACACCACCCGGGACCCGGGTTTATGAAATAATAATAACAATAACAATAATTTATCCATATTTGGATTTTGAAAATTTTTGTGGTTATGGACAACTTCTTGTAATAACTTATTTCGATAAAACTAGACCTACAATGATTTTTAAATTTTTTCTAATTTATTTTTGACTGAAGTAAGCTACTGATTTACAGTAAAATTATTTGAAAATTGTAAAAATTATGATTTGAAAGGGTAGTATAACTGACTAAAATTATAAGAAAATAAATAAGGAAGATACAGGGGCGTGAAGGTAAGAAGTGAAACAAATTGTATAATAATAATAATATCTCATTACTTTTGCGTTGCTCCGTGTGCGAAACAACAATAAAAACCAATTACTAATCAGTTTATGATTTCAGTCACTGACCAGCCCGATCAGTGTTGAGTACCTCCGTGTGCGGAGGTAATTAGACAGGTACTAGATCCACAGATACATATGTAATAAGTAAAATGATTGTTCAATATATTATCTAATACCTGCTTTTATTTACACCCGGTTAGCTCTGATACTCACCCACTGCCAACACCTAATTGCAACTTAAAATTGATTAACATTTCAAAAATAATATGAACATAATAAAATTCAAAGCAAAATGCATCGATTGAAATAATTTATAGCAAAAATAAATTGTTATATATTTTTGAAGTAGATCAACACAAACTGCAGAAGCTTTGCAAGAAAATAATATAAGTAGCAACTACAAGAAGTATTAAAGGATGACAAATAAGTAGTTTCATTCATACAGTTCACCTTAAGTAGTTTCTGAATAGGATGAAAATAGGAATTTCTTAACAGCAAAACAGGTTAAATCTTGTCTGTTTATCTAGATATTTATTGGTGCTAATACACAAGTACAATTACACAAGTAAAAAATATAATAATTAAAAGATTACAATCAAATTACTAATAAGAATCATCCGTTTAAACGTCATTCAAGAACACGAATTTGGCGAGACCGCAGACCAATCAGAGCTCAGCATTCCCAGCCCGCGCTGTGGCATCGAGCGAACTCAAATATGTCGTTAGACTGAACTGCTGTTTTTCTTTTCGGTATCGTATCCTAATTTAACCACTATCAACCTTCATTCTCACACTCAGTTACTGCTACTGGACACCACATTATATTTTAGTATAACAATAAATGCAAACTATAAAGAACACAATTTTTGCTGAACCATGAACACTACGTCCTACATACTGTGGTACTTATACTACGAGCTGAATTTAGGATAAACTAAACCCGATAAAGCACAACCCAAGACACAAAACTCAACATCCTGCATCCAGCATTCAGTAATAAAATCGATAACGAAACGACTTCAAGCGATTTTAAATTCCGAACTGTCATCAAATAATTCCTAATAACACGCACGACTTTCTTAACGCTACCTACCGTTTTAGAGGAACACCCAGATCAAATGTTTGTGCTTGTTAATCAGCAGACGAGTAATACAGCATAATTTAATTTTTGGAGCTGAAGATTGAAGTCTTGCTATAATTTTGACACTTACATTTTTTTTAGGAAATAATGGTATCGTATGGTATGAAACTGTAAATTATGGTATATTTTAGCAAAATTATTTTTGATGGTATCAAGCTCGAAATCCTTTATCTAATAGACTTGTCTGTCTGGGACGCTGATCCGTCCGGGACGCTGTTTCAGCAGCCAAACCGTATGAGATAGAGAAAAAAGTTATTAAAGTTATATGTTTGGAATTGTCATGTCAGCTCAGGAACCGAATTTCAGTCACGTGACACTTCCGGTTTTCGAGAAATCACAAAAAAGACCGTTTTTCAAATAGAACGCGTATTAAATAAAAATGTTTCAGTGGCCAAACGGAGCTGCGACCCTCTGCGCCTTAAAACGTCGATCGGGTTAGGCAACCACTTTGACACCTTCCAGGTCTGGGTGGTTGCCTAACCGATCGAGGTTTGAAGGCGCGTTAAATGAGACATTTGTCTCACTGGACTGCTAGTTATTTTATAATATCACAATAATGGTATGTCTGGCAACACAGATATAGAAATTTAGTGTAAAAAATACGTGGTGGCAACACTGTAACAACTAACAACATTTTAGGATATTTACAATTGGCACATCGACTGAGAACCATAAATGGAATAAATGCATATCTTAATAATGCAAGGCCGCAATTCGGCATAATTCTATTAAAATAGCAATGGAGACTCCTTGAAAAGCACTAATCTAAACTAATTATACTACAATAAATGCTAAAAATCAAATAAATTTCAGAATTTTGAAAAAACTACACATTTTTAGAACTACTGTTCTGTGCTAACTTCAGTCGAAAGCGGTGAATGAAATAGTATTCAATAATTTAAAATAGTTTTTAAGTTTAATTAGTATAGTAGGGTAAGTTTTGCCTTCATTTGTGTAAATATTAAGCCCAAACTGTAAATTTACCTTGTTTCAAGACAAAAATTGCAGTTTATTGCATATTCACTTGTAAGTATAACCTCACTTTTCCAGTTACCAAAACGTTACAATGGATATTAGGCCAAATAACACAATCTACATCAACAATTTAAATGAAAAGGTTAAAAAAGAAGAACTTAAAAAATCTCTCTATGCCATTTTTTCGCAGTTTGGGCAAATATTAGATATAATTGCTCTTAAAACATTGAAAATGCGAGGCCAAGCATTTGTAATTTTTAAGGAAATTCAAAGCGCAACAAATGCTTTGAGATCGATGCAGGGATTCCCGTTTTACGATAAGCCAATGGTAAGTAGCAAAATATATCTGTAACCAGTTCAAAAAACTGAATGCTTCATAAATTTCAGCGAATTCAGTATGCAAAAACCGATTCGGATATTATCGCCAAACTTAAAGGCACATTTGCCGAACGGCCGAAGAAAATACGGCCGCCTCCTGTGAAGGGCGAAGAGGACGCTCCGAAGAAGAAAAAGAAGAACAAGGACCCCAACAGGATACCTGGCGGAAGCAACGCAGAGCAGCCGCCTAACCAGATTTTGTTCTTAACTAATCTTCCCGATGAAACTAGCGAAATGATGTTATCCATGTTATTTAATCAGTGAGTGTCTGATATATGTGACGAATTGTGCTTAAAATTAAATGTTTCAGATTCCCTGGTTTTAAAGAAGTGCGTCTGGTGCCTAACAGGCACGATATTGCATTCGTAGAATTCGAAAATGAATTACAATCGGGCGCAGCAAAGGATGCCCTCCAAGGATTCAAAATAACACCCACGCACGCTATGAAAATATCGTTTGCAAAGAAATAATAGGTTGTAATGCATGTACATTTATCTTGGTCTAATTTTCGCCACAAGAATACAAATCTTTTTCTTAGTTTAATTCAATCAGTTTTAAGTTATCACCTGTTTATATCGTATAAGTTTCTTTCTAGAATATATATGAGAACAAACGAACATCGTTTCCAATTATCCCATATTCGATGGCATTCTAGCCAAATTAGTTTTCAAATTATGCCGAAAAATGTGCTTGTTATAAGCTGGGTATTATATTGCTTAGAACGAAACTTTTAATATTGGGCAGAATTTATATTTTAATAAAGATGTGTTTATAATTTTTTTAATGTAAATTTACATACGTTATTTGGTTGAATTATGTGTTTTCCATAATTAACTGCGTGAGTTTAAAAAAACTGCATCAAACAATACAAAATCTTGAAAATTTGGTGCAGGTTGTTTCGATATTACGTTATATATACTCACCCATGAACGTAGTTCTATTGGGTTGTACGTTAATGTTAGATGCTCAGATGAAAAGTATGAGTCAGGGTTAAAGGCGGTCTTTCATTTACGCTGGATTTCAACACATTAAGGTTATTATCGGAAGCTCCGCGGAATGAATCAAAATAAATTAAAAGCACAACAAACTTGAAACTTATTATAAAACAATAAAAAACGATTACCTTAAGGTGTAGAGCAAAAGAACCCTCCTAATTCGAGATTATGCTAAAAAAAATTTGCATTCAAAATTTTAAAACGAAAAATTAGATTGAAAATCACTTTCCTTGTCAGATAAGGAGGCAGCAGCTGCTGTCGTTTGTAGCTTGAATAATTGGGGAATCTGATATGTCCATCATGTGTTCATTCCCCCAATATTTTTTTGTCTTTGACATGTTTACAGACTATATTTCTGTGAAACAGAATCTCGATACTAATAACGTGGCGTAAATATTTAATTTGGTTCACATGTATTTGATACTTTTCTAGATTGGTCGTTAAATGGTGTGATTGTAGTGTTTCAAGAACTTTCATCAAATTAACGTTATGTGCCGTCCTTTCAACTACCAAAATATAAGTGTGGATCAATATATTTTCTAAATTGCTTTTATCAAAAATATTCCTTAAAGTTCTTTGGAACACTTTGGACGCACTTAAATTCCATACCTTCCAAGATGTGTAAGAAAGGTGGTTAGTCATCTGAACGGGTGGCTCAGCGAGCGAATGGTCGCCTCACAGGCAGTCAGCCCGGGTTCGAATTCTGGCGGACTCTAGGATTTTAAAAATCGTACGCTCCCCGGCTATCACTCTAACACCTGTGGTAGTAGTTAACCCCTAAACAAGGGAGCTCTTCGTCACTTTCGATGGCAAGGCTAGCCACCTTTCTGGCCTATCAGTCCGTAATATTAGATCTCAACATTCTTCTTGCCGTTACTGCTGCGAATGTTTCTGCATTTTTCCTATCTTAATATCATATTCGAAATCTAGCTTTCGCAAGCCGTCAAATAAATCCGGGTAAGTTTTTATAATATCTTCTTTTATTATAAGTTATGTTTGAGGCTGCCAACTATTGCAGGCCTCAATGCGGGACATGGTTACTCTGCTGCGGAGAGGAGGGTGTAACACGACGTTTTACCTAGCCCTATATTCTACTGTACTATTACCTTACAATGCCCTGGGTCGCTAGCTTATTCAGTCGGTGAGGTATGAGGCTCTATTACTATTGTCAGTGGGGTTAAGGGTAAACTAATATTGTTTGAGGTCAGTTTGTTGTCATCTGGAATAGTGAATTTACACCGGCAAACACTACCAGCAATGAAAATCCAACAGTTTACATAAAAGATATATAATTTGCAAGAAAACACAAATACCAGAAAATACGAAAATTCGATTATTAATGCAAAGTTCAATGTCACTAACGCGAAATATAATTGAACACCGCGAACCTGTCTGTCCTTAAAATGCGCTTGCAAGTCACGCGGCCTGGACCGTTTAATTTAAACAGCGTGTTGATGTGGCAGATGACGTAGTAAGTTCACGTCAGTTGTTTACAGTTAAATCCCCGTCGTCTTTGATACACCACCATGCATTGGAGCAATTACCAGGGATGTTGCAATCGTCTCTTATTTTGTAATAACAAAGTTTCTAATACGAACTAACCTGGATTTTGGTTTCCCCAAGTATTCTCGTGTCAGGGCACGAACAGTGCTTCTCTGGCGGTAGATCACAGCTTTCTTCTGTGGGAAGATGCAGCAAACCTTTAGTAGGACCGCCCAAGTGGTTAAATCCTCTCGCAGGCGTATTTCGGCGCTCAGGAGCCTTCGTGGGCCGGCGGCGATTGCTGCAGGCCAAACATTCACAATTTTAGTTATTGCAGTGTTCTAGTGATTATATGAAGCAGGAGTGAAAACGACCTCGTTCCCATATATTTATTTATCGACAACTACTGTACATTGCTATGGATAACCATATATAACATATACAACAATAGCACCGTCTGTAAACAAAGCCTAAACAATACTCCCACTCTTTGTTTGCAGGTGCTAAGTAACTGAAAGTAAATGTCTGTTTTCTATAAACTTCAGTCGTGGTAGAGCCTTGGTAAACATATCAGCCAACTGTGCTTCCGAATTAACATAGATGACTGACACTGAACCTTCTACATGCTGGCGTATAAAATGATATTTAATATCTATATGTTTTGTCCGCTTATGGTGTTCTTCATTTTTAACTAGTCGAATAGCACTTTTGTTATCGACAAACAATTTTGTGGGTCCATTTAAACTTATACCAAGTTCTTGTAGAAATCTTCTTAACCAAACTACTTCTTGGGTAGCGTCAGATGCAGCTAAATATTCTGATTCTGTAGTTGAACGTGAAACACACTTTTGCCTATGTGAAGACCAACTAACAGGTGCTCCAGCTGCAACAGTCACATATCCAGTTGTTGACCTTCTAGTATCTTGGTCTCCGGCAAAATCAGCATCAGAATATGCAATCACATTAAGTTCCTTCCCACTGTAGCATAGACCGAAATCTTTGGTTCCTTTCAAATAACGAAATATTCTTTTTACAGCAGCCCAATGTTCTTTATTTGAATTGTTTAAATATCTACTAACTTGACTCACTGCGTACATGATATCTGGTCTTGTTACAGTTGCTAAAAACATTAAGCTTCCTACTGCTTCTCTATAGGGTACATTGTGAATTTCATTACCAGTATGATTTTCTTTTGAAACTTGTAGCACTACGTTCGGAACTGCAGGAACAGCAGTTGGGTTGCAATCTTGCATGTTAAATTTCTTCAGAAGTCTGGTAATATAGCTCTCTTGGTTTAAAAAGATCCTTTTCTGGTCTTTGTTCCTTTTAATTTCGATTCCTACATAATATTCTGGGTTACAAATGGTAATTTCAAACCTGGCACCCATATCGTTCAATATGGTCTGAAGAATTAAATCAGATTTACTTATAATCAGTCCATCATCAACGTAAAGCGCAAGAAAAACTTCTTCCCCTTCAAATTTGCCATAAAATACACACTTATCAGCTTCTAGTTGCTTAAAATTATATGTGGACATAAATTCAATGAATTTTTGGTTCCAACATCTTGGTGACTGTTTTAGGCCATAAAGACTCTTTTGTAATTTGCATACCAAAGTTGAATCATCCTCAGCAAATCCTTCCGGCTGTTTCATGTAGATTTCTTCATGCAAATCGCCATTGAGGAAAGCAGTTTTCACATCAAACTGTCTAATTTCTAATTCCTTGACAGCTGTCATTGCTAATAATAATCTTACAGAATCATACCTAACCACAGGTGAAAAAGTGTCTTTATAGTCAATACCAGCTTTTTGAGAATATCCTTTTGCACATAATCTGGCTTTGTATTTGTCAATTGTTCCATCAGGTTTACGTTTAACTTTATATACCCATTTACATCCTATTGCTTCTCGATTCTGTGGTAACTTTACAAGCTTCCATGTTCCATTTTTCTTTAACGAATTAATTTCTTGTTGCATAGCTTGTTGCCATTCATTTTTCTTGTCACTTGTTATAGCTTCTTCATACGTCTGTGGTTCATCAATTATCACTGTCGAGCATCCCATATCACAAGTATCATCTCCAAAACGAAGTGGTGGCTTTATGGTTTCTCGATTCCTGAGGCGACATAAATATTCCTCTGGATTTTCCCGTTCCTCTTCAGTGTTTGATAATACTTCATCAGCATTATTATTTGGGACTTCATTAACCCCTGCAATATTTTTAAAAACATTTTCGGCTATTGCTTGTTCTTGTTCAGATAAATTTTCAATTTCAAAGTTAGCATAATTTGTGTTACCATTGTACATTCTTTCAAGTGTATCTTCGTTAAAAGTTACATCTCGCGAAATGGTTATTCTTCCTGTGTTCAAATCAAATAACCTGTAGTTTGAACTATTGTTGTCATACCCAACAAGTATTAGCTTCTTAGATTTTCTTTCAAACTTGCTTCTGAACTGTTTGGGAATATGTGCATAAGCTTCTGCTCCAAATTTTTTTAAATGTCTGAGTGTTAGTTGCTTATTTGTCCATTTTTCATAAGGTGTTTTAGAATCATCTGGCTTACACGGTCTTCTGTTAAGTACGTACACTGCCATATTAACAGCTTCTGCCCATAGACCAATCGGCAAACCACTGGGTGTTAACATAGCTCTTGCACTCTCGACGATCGACCTAAGATCTCTTTCCGCTCTTCCATTTTGTTCTGCTGTGTATGGTGCGCTTGTTTCGTGCATTATACCCCTTTTCTTGAAATGATCAGCAAATTGTTGATTTACATATTCTCTTCCATTGTCAGTTCGAAATATTTTGATTTTGTTATCAGTCTGCCTTTCTACCATTCTTTCAAATTCCAAAAACTTTGAGAAAACATCGCTTTTGTGTTTGACAAAATAAACAAAGCGATATGACGTACAATCATCTTTAAATAAAATAAAGTAATTTGCTCCACCAGTTGATGTATTTGATATTTTGCCGCATACATCTGAATGTATACCGGGTGCTGACTTGCACGACGCACCATAGGAATTTGCATAGTAAATTCTTTATGTTCAATTATTTGCTCCGCTAATTATTTTAGAGCTAAAGTGTAAATACATTTTTTGTAGAGAAAAAAATACTGCATCCATTCATACTGTTGCTAACAAATTTTCATTTTCCGGAACCGAAGGAATGCAAAAAACAATCTAGTATTTTCACAAAAATCAGTGATGCCATGGAATTATTGAAACAAGCCAATGCCAACGCAAAAGCGTGCGGCTCGACAATATGTGCTGTTTGTTTGTTTGTCATTGATGTTTGACGTTTATAATTATTCATTATTAATTATGTTCTGATTAATGTGTCTAAGGTACCTAGACCTTGTCCATAACAAAAATGGTTTTACGAGTATGGTGGACGTTCGTTAAGTAAACTCCTTGTTTATTGTAAAATATCCGTATCGGCAAATTCCAAACAGTACAACCATTAACAGACTGATTCATTTTAAGTTTAAGACTACAGGCAGGTTATTAAATAATTGTAGGTTGAATAATGAGGTCCAGAACTTACACCAAAAACTAGAAAAACGACAATACGTTCAATCTTTTGACGGCAGTGACTGGATGATCGCCCCGCCCCGCAAGCACTTGCGTTGGCATTGGCTTGTTTGAATAATTCCATGGCATCACTGATTTTTGTAAAAATGCTAGTTTGATTTTTTGCATTCCTTCGGTTCTGGAAAATGAAAAATTGTTAGCAACAGTATGAATGGATGCAGTATTTTTTTCTCTACAAAAAATATATTTTTAGACGACCACGTATGAAAGTAACATTATCGCGACAGCAGCCTACTACAGAAAGTTGACAATTTCATACACTAGCACGATATTATATCGTGCTAGTCATATCGTAACGGCACAAAGTTATTCACATCACGGCCTGCTTAATTGTGTGACAAACGTCACTTTGACGTTTGTCACACTGTCACACAATTAATCTGACCGTGATTCAAATAATACAGACGCTTTTGCTTTATTCGTTGTTCTGCTTCCAACAAGCTCTAATTTTTTATAATTGTACCAATAATAATATAACGATCAATTTTGCAAACGAAATAAAAACAATTCTTAAAAATAGAATTTACTTTAAGTGGTCGTCTAAAAAATAGTGTTCATAACTCGCCCGAAAGTGCAAATATCTGTGCTCATGTTTTAGATCCACTCGGGCTTCGCTTCGCTACGCCCTCGTTTGTCTAATCAACACTCGCACGATATTTGCTACTTTCGACGCTTGTCATGAAAATAACTATTACACATTAGCTCTAAAATAATTAGGGGAGCAAATAATTGAACATAAAGAATTTACTATGCAAATTCCTATGGTGCGTCGCGCAAGTCAGCACCCGGTATATTCGCCTGGTTTTTGAGCACGTAATTGAAGGTTAGTTTTAAAGGGTTTTCTGTGCTGCTTGCCAAACTGACAACTTTGACAGAAAAAACTGTCTGTCTCCTTAATATTTACTCCAGGTAGATATCCTTTATCTGACATTTGTTTCAAAGTTTGAAAATTAACGTGACCTAACCTCTCGTGCCATAATAAAACTTGATTTACCTCTGCTGCATTTCTTTGTTGAATATGAGGCATTTCAAAGTGCATTTTATAACATTGGTTTGCTAGTTTTATACCTGAAACTACTAAGCCATGAGAGTTTCTAACTTCTATTGTATTTTTGCGAAACATAACTTCGCAATTTCTGTTTGTCACTGCTCCCACTGAAAATAGATTTTTCTTTAACTTAGGAACATACAACGTATTTACCAGAGTACGTGGTACTCTTCTGCCATTTACTGATGCAATAATTTGAACCTTTCCGATTCCTTCTGCTTGTATAAAAGAATTGTCACCTATCTGAATTACTATTGAAGATAGTAGAGGTTCAATATCAGTAAACCATTCTTTGTGCGAAGTCATATGCTTTGACGCTGCACTATCAGCTAACCAAATATCTTCACAACCATCAGCACTAATATTTTTAATTTCTGCACTCAAAGCTTGATTTTTATCATAATAGTTACTACTACCTCCTTGACCTTGGTTTCTTAGTCGTGATCTGCATTCGGACTTGAAGTGACCTCTTTTTGAGCAATAAAAGCACACTACATTTTTCTTACTTCTAAAATTATTTTTCTTAGCTTGCGACTGAGCTGTCTTCTGAGTTTTAACTGCAGCAAAAGCAGTAGACACATCATCTGCTTCACTTAGTCGGAGTTCTTCCTTGAGAAGTCTGGCAGTCAAATTGTCAAACGTTTGTTTACTCTCGTCATAAGAATCCCATGCTGTTGTAAATGGGAAATATTTGGGAGGTAAACTTCCTAGAACTTTAGCTATTTTATCAAGATCTGCTACTTTTTCTCCAACATCTGCTAAGGCTTGTGCCATCGACTCGATCTTGCTAATATGTTGTGCAATGCTGCCTGTCTCGGACATACGGTAATTGAAAAACTGTTGTTTTAACATCACTTTGTTAACTGCTGACTTCTGTTCATGAATTATTTTTAATCTTGTCCAAATTTTCGGAGCTGTTTCACAGGTCATAACTGTTTGTAACTGACCGAATTCCATCGAAGTTGATATTAAAAGCATTGCTTTTGCATTAAGTTCTTCCCATTCCTTCTTTAATTTGGCGTCGGACGTTTCTCCTGGACGTTCTATCCTTCCATTAACCAAATCTGCGATACCTTCAGCCTTGAAAATAATCTCCATCTGATACTTCCAAAGTTGAAAATTTTTTCCATCAAATTTCTGAATGTTTAGGGATCTAATCTTGTCCATCTTATTATTAAATATCCTCACTGTACTTTCCACAAGCAGATCAAGTAAGTGAAACCTGATGTGACAATGTGACACTTTTTAAATGTCAAACCTTCCCTTTACCAAAAACAGAGTTTTTTATCTATCTTCCTGCTTTAGCCTACAAATCACTATTCTCTGTGATCTGGGCCCTTAACCTTTTAGTTATTGCAGTGTTCTAGTGATTATTTTTTTCGTAGCGATCTCAACCAATCAGAAGGCTGGATTTAGTTAAGTTATCTTGTATAATTTCGATTATACAAAATCGATTATACTACAGTAACTTCACTAGGCGACGCAATACATAACTTTTGTCAACTTGATGTTGTTTTCATGGAGATGACGTTTAGATAGGTTAATACAAACAAATCGAGCTGCCACTAAAATATTTATTTGATCCTAATATTAAAATTTACTCAAAAAATAATCAAATCGAATACAGTGCGTACTTCGAACATGTTATACGTCTCAAACTTCCTGCACAATAACAAATCGTGTCAGTTTGACAGAATACTCCTCCCGCTGACGCGGTCGGACTATTTAACCTGTCAAACTGACACTCTTTTATTATTGTGCAACAAGTTATCGACATATAACCCGATAATATCGAAGTACTTAGAGTATTACTTCTGATTATTTTTTTCGTAGCGATCTCAACCAATCAGAAGGCTGGATTTAGTTAAGTTATCTTGTATAATTTCGATTATACAAAATCGATTATACTAGAGTAACTTCACTAGGCGACGCAATACATAACTTATGTCAACTTGATGCTGATTTCATGGAGATGAATTTTAGCTAGGTTAATACAAACAAATCGAGCTGCCAATATAATATTTATTTGATCCTAATATTAAAATTTACTCAAAAAATAATCAAATCGAATACAATGCGTACTTCGAACAGGTTATACGTCTCAAACTTCCTGCACAATAACAAATCGTGTCAGTTTGACAGAATAATCCTCCCGCTAACGCGGTCGGACTATTTAACCTGTCAAACTGACACTCTTTTATTATTGTGCAACAAGTTATCGACATATAACCCGATAATACCGAAGTACTTATAGTATTACTTCTGATTATATGAAGCAGGAGTGAAAACGACCTCGTTCCCATATATTTATTTATCGACAACTACTGTACCGGGTGGCCAATTAAGAAGGGCACTCGGCCCTATCTCGAAAAGTATTTGTCGTAAAGACTTGGGGTAAACACATTTATGACTAAAGCGGCCAAGAGAAAATGCTGGAAATTATTTTTAAGTTTCTAGGATGGCCGCCAGGGGGCGTAATCGCATTCTTGAATTTTAAATCCCGTTTTTTGAGAAATATTCTTATATTACAGATAGCTAAAATGGACACCGTTTTAAAGCTGAGATAAATTCGATTCTTTTTTGTTATATGCCTTTTGCTCTATCTCTTAACGAAAAGTGGTGGGGGGTGTCCGAACATTTTCGGAAAGAAAAGTCAATAACTTCAAAATGGCTGAACGGATTTTGTCAAACTTGGAGTCGTTGAAAAGGGCTTTTCTTAGGCTATCAACGTTGCCTTGAGCGGATTGATTTAGATTGCTTGTGTCGCCGCTAGAGGGCGTTTCGCGACAACACTACAAATGAAGTAGATTTTCTCAAAAAAATTAAATGCATCGATATTACTTTTATTGCAACAGAAGATAGCCAAATAAGGGTTTAACACGCTAGTGAAAACCGCATTTCGATATTTCTTTCCTAACCTAAAATATCAGTAAAAGAAGTTAAAACTCGAAATAATGTCGCATCTTTGGAAATATTTTTAGTATACCTGCCATTATTAAATTCTAATTATCGTTCTTTTAGCAATATATATATATAAATTTACTGTTAAAATACGAACATTATATTTAAAATGTCAATAATAATTAATACTCATTCAATATGATTGAATATTGCCTTTCTGTCCACACGAAAAAGTTTAACAGTTGGATGGCGCCTATCAGGATACTCCATCGCATATATTCTAACAAAAACAGTTGCGTTTTCATTGTTTTGAAAATAAACACGAAACATATCAAACACTTCTACAGGTGGAAAAGGCATTTTTTTACAAATAAGGCAACCAAAATGCACTATAAATAGCTGCAATCTTAATATGATTGACACTTAAACAGCACCATTATAATTTTTGCTATTTGGTTTTCCAAAGCACACTTGCATTTTAAAAATTTCGAAGTTCGTGTGGACAGAAAGGCACTATTCAATCATATTGAATGAGTATTAATTATTATTGACATTTTAAATATAATGTTGGTATTTTAACAGTAAATTTATATATATTTTGCTAAAAGAACGATAATTAGGAGTTAATAATGGCAGGTATACTGAAAACATTCCCAAAGATGCAACATTATTTCGAGTTTTAATTTCCTTTACTGATATTTTAGGTTAGGAAACAAATATCGAAATGCGGTTTTCACTAGCGTGTTAGACCCTTATTTGGCTATCTTTTGTTGCAATAAAAGTGATATCGTTGCATTTAATTTTTTTGAGAAAATTTATTTCATTTGTAGTGTTGTCACAAAACGCCCTCTAGCGGCGACACAAGCAATCTAAATCAATCCGCTCAAGGCAGCGTTGATAGCCTAAGAAAAGCCCTTTTCAACGACTCCAAGTTTGACAAAATCCGGTCAGCCATTTTGAAGTTATTGACATTTCTTTCCGAAAATGTTCAGACAGCCCCCACCACTTTCCCTTAAGAGATAGAGCAAAAAGTATATAACAAAAAAGAATTGAATTTATCTCAGCTTTAAAACGGTGTCCATTTTAGTTATCTGTAATATAAGAATATTTCTCAAAAAACGGGAATTAAAATTCAAGAATACGATTACGCCCCCTGGCGGCCATTCTAGAAACTTAAAAATAATTTCCAGCATTTTCTCTTAGCCGCTTTAGTCATAAATTTTTTTACCCCAAGTCTTTACGACAATTACTTTTCGAGATAGGGCCGAGTGCCCTTCTTAATTGGCCACCCGGTACATTGCTATGGATAACCATATATAACATATACAACAATAGCACCGTCTGTAAACAAAGCCTAAACAATACACAATTTGTGTAAATCCCGAGTCGCCTATCTGCTCGCGACCCTGGCTTGGATGTCGTTTTGCACTTCGTAAGAGCTTGGGTGCGACTGAATTCCCGCGGATTCAAGGCATCGTTGCAGTTCTTCATAACTGCAACACTGCGATTTCTTTATCACTTGGCGTTCCGAATTAGCTGTTATTACGCTTTTCGTCACGTTTGCGTTCGCTTTGAGGTACTATGACGCGTGTCCACTTAACACAACTCAACTAAAGTTAACATGCTAGGACAAAAAGGATACGGTTAGGCTTATTGCCAGCAATGTATATAAGAAAAAGGTATAAAATATATTAATACAGGTGGCACGAATTGCCCCGTTTCAAGGGGTTAAAATATAAACAAATATATAACACATTTTTATTGTCCTCCTCTATTATTTTTAAAATCATATTTATTGCTGTTATGACACTGCTAGTTTTGGGTTTTTCTTTAATGTTCTTCACATATTAAATTTTACAATTAACATTGCGCTCATCGTTTCTACATTTAAAGCTGTTTTTCCGATGTCAACATAAGTAGTGTACCTAGAGGGGTTCTGCCTCACTTTGCATGTATCCCGAACGAACTTGGTCGCGGGTCTAGCCGGGGTCAAGGTCATTGGCCTAGCCGGAACCAAGGTCATTGGCCTCACCTAGGTCACGTGCCACTTCCGGGAATTTTTGGGCTAAATGTCAAATTTTGAAGGATTCCCACGATGAATTTTTGGGTTAAAAGTGTCATTTTTGAAATTTTACAAGATTTCTACGTTTATCAAAATGTGCCCAGGCTCAACAGGATGTGAGTCATCGTCTGGCAATGCAAAACTAGTTGAGACTTGTAGATGCAGGATGTTATTGAACAATGGCGTCCATTGTTTGAGAAATCTGCACGAAATTGGACAATGAAGGTATTGTTGTCTGGGGATTAAAATGTGCAAAGCTGGTAAATAGAACAATGACATCCATTGTTTTAAAATCAGCACGACATTGGACAATAAAGCCATTGTTGTCTGGAGATTAAAATGTGCAAAGCTGGTAAATAGAACAATGACATCCATTGTTTTAAAATCAGAACGATAATTGGACAATGAAGCCATTGTTGTCTGGAGGAATTTTTTGCTGACCGCCATTATTAGATAAACAGGATGTGAAGCTTCAGACATGCCCAGACATGTTTGAGAAATGTGCAAAGCTGTTAAAACTTGAACAAAGGAACCCATTGTTTGAGGAAAAATCTGCACGACTGCTAAATTGAATGCTGCCTTTGTCTGAATTTTTTGCTGACGCTGGCCTCCATTATCAGCTGCGACGATGAATAAATAGATCGGCTCGGCAGTTTTGAAAAAAAAAATCGCAAGAAAATATGAAAATCCAAACCATTTTAAATATCTTGTTAGGTTTTCGTTTTATTGAATAGGTCGATTGGAAGCATCTTTTAGTAGATAGGTAATGTGTTCGATCCCGCTGGAGGACTGTGTAAGCGGTAGACAGTATTTAACAAAGTGTTGCGGTCTTAGAGACATTGTTTGTAAGCAAAGTAAATATTACGTGTTTTTTTCCAGTACTTTATTAAATACACAGTCTCGAAAATTGAGCCGATAGTTATATATTTCGGTTGGATTTATGTACAGCACCCCCTCGCTTTAGAAATAAGCAAGTTCCTAAAGAAATATTATGATGCTGTAGAGATTTACACGTTACAGTTCGGTGTGTATAAAAATTACGTATTTATTAAATATTACTGTTAACAAAGCTGTTAAACGTATGATACAGGCAGTTATTAATTAGAGTGGTGGTTTAATTTTATCATTAGAATTTCGGTTTCTTACAACGGTATTTGTAAATCATTCGTAACTAGTCCACCTATACACATTTATTTACGTTATGCATGTGCAGACTTGCTTGTTAAGCAAGGTCGTTGACTTATAGTATGCAGTGTAGGAAATGTTATCATATGACTTTGTCAGCACGCCATAAAAGTTGGTTTTTGTAGTATAAGACATCCGCAAGCTAATTCGGTAGAGAGGTGATAAAATACTTAAAGAAAATATTAGCAGATAATACATTTGCAAAATCTGCACGACTAATACTCAAGATTATTACAATTACATGCTAAAGACTGCAGACAAAAAGTAAGATTAAAATCAAAAATTTTAAAATAAAGCCCCGAGAATAAGAACTAAATAAAACCAAATAAAAGCTATTAGGCCACAACAATACTCTAATTAATAAGGATGCTATACCCAACGGCGAGGGACAGTTCATTTTTACCGCATAAAAACTTATTGCTTAGAAATCAGGTTCAGATACCTGTTTAATGGAAACATTTTCTTGAATTTCTAATCAACTCTAAAATTTTGGGTCTTACGTAAAAATCTTTAAGTCGTTAGGTTGACTGTGTCAAGTTTCCATGAAAAAACTAAAGCTCCTACAGGCCAGATTCTTGGATCAAGTAAATAATACAGCAAGGCATAAAAAGTTGGTTTTTTGCAGTATAAGACATCCGCAAGCCAATCCTAAACTGGTAGTTTTAAATAGTAGAATTTTATATTACAAAACAGAAGCGATAAAATAATCGTCAGCATTTTTTTCAGTTTATCCGATTCGGCAACTTCTGCATATCGCAAAAACAAACACCTTCTTTGTTCTTGTGTTAGCACCTTGGCTAAGAATGTTATGAATCCGACGCCACAGCACTATGTGTTTTAACTACATTTTTCAAAAATAAAAAAAGCAGCTTAAAATATTGCTCCTAAAAGGAGTGGTGCTGTAGTTTTATCATTGGAATTTCGATTTCTTACAACGGTAGTCCAGTTTTTGGTTGCAACGAGCATAGTTGTAACAGATATTTCTGACGAATAGAAGATATAAACAGACAGTAATATTAATCTAAAATTGAATTAACAAAAAGTTGTTAAACGCATGATACAGGCAGTTATTAATTACTTAATATATACAATTTTCCTATATCCGGTATTCATGGTTTATCTGATTTTAATAGTCGATTAGAGTCGAGTAACTAAGGTTATTACAATGCTAAAGACTGTGCGCAAAAGGTAAGATATCAAAATTTTAAAATAAAACCCAGAGAATAAGAATTAAATAAAATAAAGCCAAGTAAAAGCTATTAGATCACTGCAATCACTACAATAATAAGGATGCTATACTCAGTATAATTTTGAACTTATCTAGATTGGTTAAAAATCAGATGTATAAGAGAAAATCTCAAACAAAAACATTTTGTAACTAAACAATCACATTTGAAATTGTGTAAATAAAGCTAAAATTAGAAGGAGGCGCAGACTATAGAAAATACTTGTCAATACTTGTGGATGTGAGCGTCTAGGGAATGTGCAAGGTTGCTAAAAATAAACCAGATGTGAGTCATTGTCTGGAAATGCCAGACTTGTCAAAACCTGCCTGCCTGCCTGCTGCGCAATTAAACAACGAAGCCATTGTTTGAGAAATGTGCAAGCTTGCTAAAAATGCACCGGATGTGATTGTTGTCTGGAGTTTCTGCACAGGTCAGCGCGAGGGTCTGCGCGGGGGTCTGCGCGAGGGTTTGGCGGTAAATTCAAATTCTACACATAATTTTTGGTGGGAAATTTAAATTCTGTACAGGGGTTTTGGCGGGAAATTCAAATTCTGCGCAGGTTTGGCGGTAAATTCAAATTCTGCGTAGGTTTTGATGGTAAATCTGGGAATGTGCAAAGTTGCTAATAAATGTATGGTTAAGAAATTTGCTTAAAATTGACTGAAAATTTACAGACACTGTTTGTAAGTACCGAATGTAAATATTAAGTGTTTCTCTTGTAAATACACAAAGTTTAGAAATTGAACGATAGTTATTTATTTCGGTTGGATTTATGTACAGAAGGACAGCATTCCCTCACTTTAGCAATAAGCAAGTTCCTAAAGAAATATTATTTGTTTTTAATATAGGTTCGAAAGCACTGCTGACAGACAGACAGACAGACAGACAGACAGACAGGTAGACAGCTAGACAGGTAGACAGCTAGACAGGTAGACAGACAGACAGACAGACAGACAGACAGACAGACAGACAGCTAGACAGCTAGACAGGTAGACAGCTAGACAGGTAGACAGCTAGACAAGTAGACAGCTAGACAGGTAGACAGCTAGACAGGTAGACCGGCAGGCAAGCAGGTAGACAGGCAGGCAGGCAAGCAGCCAGGCAGGCAGACAGACATGCAGGTAGACAGAAAGAGGTTGAGAAATTGTACGGTGATGGGGAGATTGACTGTCTCATATGGAGGAACTCGAATTAAGATATATAAGTCCATTATCGACTTTATCAATTGTCCCGGATACCTGATTAATGGAAACATTTTCGCGACACAAGATTGGGGGGGCAACAATATATAATTATACTAAGAAAATTCAAATTCTGCGTAGGTTTGGTGGTAAATTCAAATTATGCGCAGGTTTTTGGCGGGAAATTCAAATTCTGCGCAGGTTTGGCGGTAAATTTAAATTATGATCAGGTTTTTGGTGGTAAATTCAAATTCTGCGCATCATTTTGACGATAAATTCAAATTCGACACAGGACAAATGAACCAATTTAGATTTGACAAAGGGGCTATATATTTGCGCATCGCCAGATGTTTAAGTGGCTGTAGGAGTCTGGCCGAATCTTATTGTCTGGGAGATGTCATTGTCTGAAAATGATGATAAAATTTTGGAGGGCTAAATGTCTAATTTTTACAAGATTCCCATAACGAGTTTTGAGGCTAAAAGTCTAATTTTTTTAATTTTTACAAGATTCTCTCTCTCTCTCGCTTAATCAAGTTTCATAAATATTACGGGTTTTTCCAGTACTTTATTAAATATACAGTTTCGAAATTGCGTCGATAGTTATTTATTTCAACCTGTTCCACTCTTACAAACATTCGAACACTCGTAACTTCGAATAAGTTATCCTATCATCACCTTTGTTGCAGGTGTTAATAGAGGCTATATTTGCAGTCCGTCAGATGTTTAAACAGATGTGAGCGTCTGGCCGGATGTTATTGTCTGGACATGCGCTGCTAATAAGGGTGGGTCAATGACCTCCATTATGTGAGCCGGATGTGATTGTTTGAGAAATGTGCAAGGTTGCTAAAATGTATGTCTGTCTGTCTGTCTGTCTGCATGCCTGCCTGCCTGCCTGCTTGCCTGTCCGCCTACCTATCTGTCTGTCTGTCTGCCTACCTGCCTGTCTGCCTGTCTGCCTGCCTGTCTGTCTGTCTGTCTGTCTGTCTGTCTGTCTGTCTGTCTGTCTGCCTGTCTGTCTACCTGTCTGTCTGTCTGTCTGTCTATCTGCCTACCTGTCTGTCTATCTGCCTACCTGTCTGTCTGTCTGTCTGTCTGTCTGTCTGTCTGTCTGTCTGTCTGTCTGTCTGTCTGTCTGTCTGTCTGTCTGTCTGTCTGTCTGTCTGTCTGTCTGTCTACCAAATTTATAGACACTGATAATGGAGGTCATTAACTACATCTGGTGTAAAGACTCCATACCCTTGCACATTTCTCAAACAATCACATCCGGCTCACATAATGGAGGTCATTGACCCACCCTTATTAGCAGCGCATGTCCAGACAATAACATCCGGCCAGACGCTCACATCTGTTTAAACATCTGACGGACTGCAAATATAGCCTCTATTAACACCTGCAACAAAGGTGATGATAGGATAACTTATTCGAAGTTACGAGTGTTCGAATGTTTGTAAGAGTGGAACAGGTTGAAATAAATAACTATCGACGCAATTTCGAAACTGTATATTTAATAAAGTACTGGAAAAACCCGTAATATTTATGAAACTTGATTAAGCGAGAGAGAGAGAGAATCTTGTAAAAATTAAAAAAATTAGACTTTTAGCCTCAAAACTCGTTATGGGAATCTTGTAAAAATTAGACATTTAGCCCTCCAAAATTTTATCATCATTTTCAGACAATGACATCTCCCAGACAATAAGATTCGGCCAGACGCCTACAGCCACTTAAACATCTGGCGATGCGCAAATATATAGCCCCTCTGTCAAATCTAAATTGGTTCATTTGTCCTGTGTCGAATTTGAATTTATCGTCAAAATGATGCGCAGAATTTGAATTTACCACCAAAAACCTGATCATAATTTAAATTTACCGCCAAACCTGCGCAGAATTTGAATTTCCCGCCAAAAACCTGCGCATAATTTGAATTTACCACCAAATCTACGCAGAATTTGAATTTTCTTAGTATAATTATATATTGTTGCCCCCCCAATCTTGTGTCGCGAAAATGTTTCCATTAATCAGGTATCCGGGACAATTGATAAAGTCGATAATGGACTTATATATCTTAATTCAAGTTCCTCCATATGAGACAGTCAATCTGCCCATCACCGTACAATTTCTCAACCTCTTTCTGTCTACCTGCATGTCTGTCTGCCTGCCTGGCTGCTTGCCTGCCTGCCTGTCTACCTGCTTGCCTGCCCGTCTACCTGTCTAGCTGTCTACCTGTCTAGCTGTCTACCTGTCTAGCTGTCTACCTGTCTAGCTGTCTACCTGTCTAGCTGTCTAGCTGTCTACCTGTCTATCTGTCTACCTGTCTAGCTGTCTACCTGTCTAGCTGTCTACCTGTCTGTCTGTCTGTCTGTCTGTCTGTCTGTCTACCTGTCTAGCTGTCTACCTGTCTAGCTGTCTACCTGTCTGTCTGTCTGTCTGTCTGTCTATCTGTCTGTCTGTCAGCAGTGCTTTCGAACCTATATTAAAAACAAATAATATTTCTTTAGGAACTTGCTTATTGCTAAAGTGAGGGAATGCTGTCCTTCTGTACATAAATCCAACCGAAATAAATAACTATCGTTCAATTTCTAAACTTTGTGTATTTACAAGAGAAACACTTAATATTTACATTCGGTACTTACAAACAGTGTCTGTAAATTTTCAGTCAACTTTAAGCAAATTTCTTAACCATACATTTATTAGCAACTTTGCACATTCCCAGATTTACCACCAAAACCTACGCAGAATTTGAATTTACCGCCAAACCTGCGCAGAATTTGAATTTCCCGCCAAAACCCCTGTACAGAATTTAAATTTCCCACCAAAAATTATGTGTAGAATTTGAATTTACCGCCAAACCCTCGCGCAGACCCCCGCGCAGACCCTCGCGCTGACCTGTGCAGAAACTCCAGACAACAATCACATCCGGTGCATTTTTAGCAAGCTTGCACATTTCTCAAACAATGGCTTCGTTGTTTAATTGCGCAGCAGGCAGGCAGGCAGGTTTTGACAAGTCTAGCATTTCCAGACAATGACTCACATCTGGTTTATTTTTAGCAACCTTGCACATTCCCTAGACGCTCACATCCACAAGTATTGACAAGTATTTTCTATAGTCTGCGCCTCCTTCTAATTTTAGCTTTATTTACACAATTTCAAATGTGATTGTTTAGTTACAAAATGTTTTTGTTTGAGATTTTCTCTTATACATCTGATTTTTAACCAATCTAGATAAGTTCAAAATTATACTGTCCCCTCATCATTGAGTATAGCATCCTTATTATTGTAGTGATTGCAGTGATCTAATAGCTTTTACTTGGCTTTATTTAATTTAATTCTTATTCTCTGGGTTTTATTTTAAAATTTTGATATCTTACCTTTTGCGCACAGTCTTTAGCATTGTAATAACCTTAGTTACTCGACTCTAATCGACTATTAAAATCAGATAAACCATGAATACCGGATATAGGAAAATTGTATATATTAAGTAATTAATAACTGCCTGTATCATGCGTTTAACAACTTTTTGTTAATTCAATTTTAGATTAATATTACTGTCTGTTTATATCTTCTATTCGTCAGAAATATCTGTTACAACTATGCTCGTTGCAACCAAAAACTGGACTACCGTTGTAAGAAATCGAAATTCCAATGATAAAACTACAGCACCACTCCTTTTAGGAGCAATATTTTAAGCTGCTTTTTATTTTTGAAAAATGTAGTTAAAACACATAGTGCTGTGGCGTCGGATTCATAACATTCTTAGCCAAGGTGCTAACACAAGAACAAAGAAGGTGTTTGTTTTTGCGATATGCAGAAGTTGCCGAATCGGATAAACTGAAAAAAATGCTGACGATTATTTTATCGCTTCTGTTTTGTAATATAAAATTCTACTATTTAAAACTACCAGTTTAGGATTGGCTTGCGGATGTCTTATACTGCAAAAAACCAACTTTTTATGCCTTGCTGTATTATTTACTTGATCCAAGAATCTGGCCTGTAGGAGCTTTAGTTTTTTCATGGAAACTTGACACAGTCAACCTAACGACTTAAAGATTTTTACGTAAGACCCAAAATTTTAGAGTTGATTAGAAATTCAAGAAAATGTTTCCATTAAACAGGTATCTGAACCTGATTTCTAAGCAATAAGTTTTTATGCGGTAAAAATGAACTGTCCCTCGCCGTTGGGTATAGCATCCTTATTAATTAGAGTATTGTTGTGGCCTAATAGCTTTTATTTGGTTTTATTTAGTTCTTATTCTCGGGGCTTTATTTTAAAATTTTTGATTTTAATCTTACTTTTTGTCTGCAGTCTTTAGCATGTAATTGTAATAATCTTGAGTATTAGTCGTGCAGATTTTGCAAATGTATTATCTGCTAATATTTTCTTTAAGTATTTTATCACCTCTCTACCGAATTAGCTTGCGGATGTCTTATACTACAAAAACCAACTTTTATGGCGTGCTGACAAAGTCATATGATAACATTTCCTACACTGCATACTATAAGTCAACGACCTTGCTTAACAAGCAAGTCTGCACATGCATAACGTAAATAAATGTGTATAGGTGGACTAGTTACGAATGATTTACAAATACCGTTGTAAGAAACCGAAATTCTAATGATAAAATTAAACCACCACTCTAATTAATAACTGCCTGTATCATACGTTTAACAGCTTTGTTAACAGTAATATTTAATAAATACGTAATTTTTATACACACCGAACTGTAACGTGTAAATCTCTACAGCATCATAATATTTCTTTAGGAACTTGCTTATTTCTAAAGCGAGGGGGTGCTGTACATAAATCCAACCGAAATATATAACTATCGGCTCAATTTTCGAGACTGTGTATTTAATAAAGTACTGGAAAAAAACACGTAATATTTACTTTGCTTACAAACAATGTCTCTAAGACCGCAACACTTTGTTAAATACTGTCTACCGCTTACACAGTCCTCCAGCGGGATCGAACACATTACCTATCTACTAAAAGATGCTTCCAATCGACCTATTCAATAAAACGAAAACCTAACAAGATATTTAAAATGGTTTGGATTTTCATATTTTCTTGCGATTTTTTTTTTCAAAACTGCCGAGCCGATCTATTTATTCATCGTCGCAGCTGATAATGGAGGCCAGCGTCAGCAAAAAATTCAGACAAAGGCAGCATTCAATTTAGCAGTCGTGCAGATTTTTCCTCAAACAATGGGTTCCTTTGTTCAAGTTTTAACAGCTTTGCACATTTCTCAAACATGTCTGGGCATGTCTGAAGCTTCACATCCTGTTTATCTAATAATGGCGGTCAGCAAAAAATTCCTCCAGACAACAATGGCTTCATTGTCCAATTATCGTTCTGATTTTAAAACAATGGATGTCATTGTTCTATTTACCAGCTTTGCACATTTTAATCTCCAGACAACAATGGCTTTATTGTCCAATGTCGTGCTGATTTTAAAACAATGGATGTCATTGTTCTATTTACCAGCTTTGCACATTTTAATCCCCAGACAACAATACCTTCATTGTCCAATTTCGTGCAGATTTCTCAAACAATGGACGCCATTGTTCAATAACATCCTGCATCTACAAGTCTCAACTAGTTTTGCATTGCCAGACGATGACTCACATCCTGTTGAGCCTGGGCACATTTTGATAAACGTAGAAATCTTGTAAAATTTCAAAAATGACACTTTTAACCCAAAAATTCATCGTGGGAATCCTTCAAAATTTGACATTTAGCCCAAAAATTCCCGGAAGTGGCACGTGACCTAGGTGAGGCCAATGACCTTGGTTCCGGCTAGGCCAATGACCTTGACCCCGGCTAGACCCGCGACCAAGTTCGTTCGGGATACATGCAAAGTGAGGCAGAACCCCTCTAGGTACACTACTTATGTTGACATCGGAAAAACAGCTTTAAATGTAGAAACGATGAGCGCAATGTTAATTGTAAAATTTAATATGTGAAGAACATTAAAGAAAAACCCAAAACTAGCAGTGTCATAACAGCAATAAATATGATTTTAAAAATAATAGAGGAGGACAATAAAAATGTGTTATATATTTGTTTATATTTTAACCCCTTGAAACGGGGCAATTCGTGCCACCTGTATTAATATATTTTATACCTTTTTCTTATATACATTGCTGGCAATAAGCCTAACCGTATCCTTTTTGTCCTAGCATGTTAACTTTAGTTGAGTTGTGTTAAGTGGACACGCGTCATAGTACCTCAAAGCGAACGCAAACGTGACGAAAAGCGCAATAACAGCTAATTCGGAACGCCAAGTGATAAAGAAATCGCAGTGTTGCAGTTATGAAGAACTGCAACGATGCCTTGAATCCGCGGGAATTCAGTCGCACCCAAGCTCTTACGAAGTGCAAAACGACATCCAAGCCAGGGTCGCGAGCAGATAGGCGACTCGGGATTTACACAAATTGTGTATTGTTTAGGCTTTGTTTACAGACGGTGCTATTGTTGTATATGTTATATATGGTTATCCATAGCAATGTACAGTAGTTGTCGATAAATAAATATATGGGAACGAGGTCGTTTTCACTCCTGCTTCATATAATCAGAAGTAATACTATAAGTACTTCGGTATTATCGGGTTATATGTCGATAACTTGTTGCACAATAATAAAAGAGTGTCAGTTTGACAGGTTAAATAGTCCGACCGCGTTAGCGGGAGGATTATTCTGTCAAACTGACACGACATTTAGCCCAAAAATTCCCGGAAGTGGCACGTGACCTAGGTGAGGCCAATGACCTTGGTTCCGGCTAGGCCAATGACCTTGACCCCGGCTAGACCCGCGACCAAGTTCGTTCGGGATACATGCAAAGTGAGGCAGAACCCCTCTAGGTACACTACTTATGTTGACATCGGAAAAACAGCTTTAAATGTAGAAACGATGAGCGCAATGTTAATTGTAAAATTTAATATGTGAAGAACATTAAAGAAAAACCCAAAACTAGCAGTGTCATAACAGCAATAAATATGATTTTAAAAATAATAGAGGAGGACAATAAAAATGTGTTATATCAAGGCGGTCTATATTGTTCCAGGCCATGACACTGGCTCTGTTGCCAGATTGTGTGGTAGGCCATTCCAAGACACACTAAGTTTTATTTGTTTGAAATATATTTGACATTAAAAACTATTTTGACAAGACAGGTCATATAAGTTCCAAAAATGCATTTGAAATTTTATCTACCAAGCTGCAAGTTGCTCCATATGTTAGCGTGTTCAAGTTTCCATCCAATGGAACGGTGGCACAAAAATAAAAAGACTGTTTGATTCACACAGATGCGTGCATCAAAACCTTTTTGATTATAATTAATCACGTAATTCAAGTCATAACTGTTTTATCTCATTCAAAGGTCGTGGTAAAGCCAAATTTGCATCTTGCCGTATTTGTTTGCCTCTGTTAATGTTGGAAAGGAATTTGTAAGCTTCCCTTAATGGCTTTAAAGCGGATGGATACATTTTCTACTAGAACTTAAGCCGACTTAGCATATTTGGGAATCATGGGTTTATGGATTTCGTTCAATTGCCTCATTGAGAGAGCTTAGCATTAAGGTTTCTTAGAATAAGCATTTTTCCTAAATAACGTGCGATGCTCCGATTGGCTACGCAGGATCGCCTCAGCCAATAGTGTTTGAGCTTGCCCCTCCTTGAATTGGCGAGTTCGTCTCGCTGTAAATTCAGAGTTAGTTAGATCCAGAGCCTCGAGGAAGCAAGTTCAGCTATGCTTTGTGCTAGTTTGCGTTTCGGTCTAACTCCCTGGTAAAGACGTTTCCAGGTTGTTTTGTGTTACGGTTACGCGCAATTCGCTATTTTCGCGTGGCCAATCCAAGCGTGTCACAACAGTTGAAGCTTTTGTAAAAAACCATCGGTCCATCAGTGACGTTTGTAATCGTTGTTATTCAATATACTCGTGTTTGTTAAGTCTTGTTTCACTCCAACAACTAACTGAACCCAAGTTAGGGTTATTAAGTGGCAGTTCCCGGCAATCCCATTGAACCGGAACTCGCAGTGGATTAATTGGGGGCCCCATTCGTGGAAGCCTCTTATCAAGTTAATCGTACAAAAAACATTGGTCCTTCGAGCCGGATTTGGAAGAAGCTAAAAAACGCGAGTGTACAAGTTTCCAGTAGCTGGTGGATGCAATCGCTCCAACATCATTTCGTCGGAGAGCGTCAAGAAGCTTCGCCAACACCAGGAAATTCAACCATCGAGAGCTTACACCGAGTCCAGGTCCCACGTCAAGCGGCAGCGATCGGCAGCGGGTTGGTTTTCTGTTCGTCAAGAAGTTACTACGTTCTCAAATCAAAAGTAAGTCCTTTTCCATTACACCTTCGTTTAGTGTTGTTTTTTGCTTGTGTCAGTCATGGTGGAAACTCGTTCGACATCAGCGGTCATGTCGGAAACTCGCGCTTTAACCACTCGTTGCAAATTCATAAAAGCCAAAGTAGATCGTTTCGAAACTCTATTTCATAGAATTTCTTCGTCCAGCCCCGTGAAGGCTCACGAGGTCGGCAACTTGTCAGAAGAGTTTAGTTGTTTCCAAAATTTGTTGGATGAGTATGAGAAGTCAATGGAGGGCCTAATGGAGGCCGACGCTGAACACTTTGATAAACTTTTCAATGAATTCGACTCTTTTATGACTCATTTTAGCGAGATTAGTAGCACAGTCAAGGAATTCTTATCAAAAAATAAGATCAGTCCGGGTATAAAACCTAATCTAGGTCAAAATTCTTTGCAAAGTGGCCCTTCAGGAGAGCTCGCTGGATTAAGATTACCACCCTTAGATTTGCCTTCATTTTCGGGGAAATTCGAGAATTGGGTTCAATTTCATGACTCCTTTACGTCGCTTATTCATAACAACGTTAATTTGACCAACGTTCAGAAATTTTACTATTTGATTTCTTCCCTTAAGGCAGAAGCTGCTAGTTCAATCTCGTCGTTAAAAGTTACCAACGATAACTATACCATTGCTTGGGACATTCTAGTCAAGCGATTTGAAAATAAGAAACTGATCGTAAAATCAAACATAAATGCGTTATTCAGTTTAGAGAACGTAAAAAAGGATTCACATTCGTCTGTTCAAAGGCTGCTCGATAGTGTAGTTAGAATTTTGGAAATTTTAAAGGCGTACGGGGAACCCACAGTCGACACCATACTAATACATATCATAGTTTCGAAGCTCAGCTCAGCAATGCAGACTGACTGGGAATTATGCAAACATGCCGGACAATTTCCTACTTTGCGAGAGTTGTTAGATTTTTTAGAGAGCAAAAGTCACTTATTAGGTTCGCTGGAAGCTGCGAAAATAGGTTCGAGTTTGGGAAATCAGGGATCCGAGCAAAAAAGTCATGCACGCGCTCATGTAGCCAGAGAGCAAGGTAATCACTCTTGTGATTTTTGCAAAAATAGTAATCATTCGATTAGCGCTTGCGAATCATTCTCAAAATTGTCGGTAAACGCTCGTATCGAAGAGGCGCGTCGTTTGAAATTATGCAACAATTGTCTCAAGCCCGGACATTTCGTGGTAAAATGCACATCGTCGAGATGCCGCGTATGCAGAAAAAAGCACCATACTTTACTGTGTTTGCGTCCAAAGCGCGACGCGCACGAAAATACTTCGTCGCCGCGTCCTGGACCGCCAGAATCCAGCAGTGACGCACGGGAGGTCGGGGCCGTCTCTCCGAGCGAGGCACCCGTCGCATCCGTTTCAGCAGCCTGTAGCCGTCCTGCAATCGCGGCGCCAGCGCAAGTTTTATTGTCCACGGTTAGCGTATTCGTAGAAGGATCCTCCGGGTCATTTTCCCGGGCAAAAGCTCTTTTGGACCCCGGATCCCAACTTAACTTAGTTAGCGCCGACTTGTGTCAAAATTTGAAAATTGAGAAACGAGGTAATGTCACCTCACTGTCGGGTGTTGGTGCCAGGGCTCTGAACGCTGAATTCAGGGCAAACGTTCGAATCCGCTCCCGCAACGGGAAGTACGAGGACATTTTGAGCTGTGTTGTGTTAGACAAAATTACGGACCCTCTGCCGGCCCTTGCTTTCTCGTTGAGGGATTTGAAGATCCCACCAAACATTGTGCTAGCCGATTCAGATTGTAATACACCGGGAAAGATTGATCTTTTATTAGGCGCGAATGTCTTTTGGCAAGTGCTCTGTCAGGGACAGGTGAAATTGGGCCCAGAGAAGCCATTCTTAACAAAAACTCTTTTTGGTTGGGTTTTAGGCGGAAACATGAACATCGAAAATCGAGCGCTCATGCTTTCAAATAGAGTTCATTTAAGTGTAGCCGGCATCGAGCACGGCATTCAGAGATTTTGGGAAATCGAGCAGGCTTACGGTTCATCCGGCCGACTCTCTGCTGATGACAAATTTTGCGAAGACCATTTTCAATCGACTACGAAACGGGCGTCGCCGGAGCCGCGTAGGTTCATCGTGAGCATACCTTTCAGGAAAGATGCTCCATCGCTGGGAGACTCGCGCGGTATAGCGTTAAAGCGTTTCTATTCATTAGAAAACAAATTGTCAAAAAATCCCGAGTTGAAAACCGCGTATTCCGCATTTCTCAAAGAATACGAGTCGCTTGGTCACTTGAGCAAGGTGGACGACGAAGCGAGCCTTCCTCATCCTCGGTTTTATTTACCACATTTGCCAGTCATAAAGGAGGACAGTTCAACGACCAAACATCGCGTTGTTTTTGACGGCAGTTGTGCGTCCTCCTCCGGAGTATCGCTTAACGACCTTCAACATAAGGGCCCAGTGGTCCAGCAGTCGTTGTTTGCAATTCTTTGTCGCTTTAGGCAATTCAAGTACGTGCTGAAAGCAGATTGCGCCAAAATGTATAGGCAAATTCTCGTGGACCCCTCGCAGACGCAATACCAATTAATTTTATGGCGTGACGACAAAACCTCAGCGGTAAAATGCTTCAAATTATTAACGGTCACCTACGGTACTAAATCAGCCTCGTACCTAGCAACTAGGTGCTTGATACAAATCGCCCAGGAAATCGAAGCATCGCTTCCAGAGGCCTCATTAAGAATTAGCCGGGATTTTTATGTAGATGACCTACTGACTGGTTTTGAAAATAGGGCGGAAGCCATAAAAACGCAATTCGAAATTAGTAGCGCTTTGTCGGGGTACGGGTTTGAATTGCGAAAGTGGGCATCCAACGACAGTGAAGTAGCTAGCGCCATTGGTGTAGATCGCGGCAGCGTGGAGCCCATTTCTTTGACGGAAGACGCCACGGAGAAAACTCTCGGCATTTTTTGGGATACTCGGCGGGACGTGCTAAGTTACAGAGTGAACCCTAGCTGTTGCAAATCAGTTACCAAGCGGGCTATACTCTCTAGTATGGCTCAAGTATTCGATCCCTTGGGACTACTTGGTCCAAGCGTTCTAACTTTGAAACTTCTCGTGCAACGGCTTTGGCAGTTGAAGTTGTCATGGGACGAAACGGTGCCCATGGAGATGCGCTCCAGATACGACGAACTCCATTCTTCATTACGCGCTTTGGGCTCATTGGCAATTCCGAGACGGGTAATTTGCGATGACATAAATTCGATAGATCTCCACGGATTTGCGGACGCGAGTTCTGTAGCCTACGGGTGCGCCGTGTATATACGTTGCGTTGACGCGCGCGGTAATGTCACCACCAATTTGCTTTGTGCTAAGTCAAGGGTCGCTCCATTAAAAACAATATCCTTGCCTCGTTTGGAGCTTTGCGCAGCCTTACTGTTGGCTCGTTTGATTAAAACTATACTCGATTCCTCCGCATTTAAATTTGACCGCGTGTACTATTGGTCGGACTCCACCATAACTCTGCACTGGATAAATAAGGATGCGAGTAATTGGAAGACGTTCGTCGCGAACCGGGTGTCCGAGATTCACGAACTAAGCAATAGGGAAGAATGGTTTCACGTGCGTACACATTGCAACCCGTCCGATATAATTAGCAGGGGAATGTTACCCCAGGAGTTACTCAACTCACGCTTGTGGTGGCACGGGCCAGAATTTTTGTCACAGGCGGACTTAAAACCCCAGCCCGTTAAAATTGATTCGGGTGAGCTAGCAGCCCAAGAGTCGCGCCCAGTAGTGGCCACTCTTCACCATCGCGTCCCAGAATTTGAACTTTTCAGGCGCTATTCCAGTTTTACAAAATTACAGCGCGTAGTCGCGTACTGCCTGCGTCTCGCGAGAAACAGAAACACCGAAACGCGCTGGTCGGGACCTCCAGCCATTGACGAATTGGAGGACGCGACTCGCCGCCTGATCAAAATTGCCCAGGCGGAAGTCTTTTCCGGAGAAATAGCAGTTTTGTCTAAAAAAGCGCCATTGCCGAAAAATAGTGCGCTGCTTTCTCTAAACCCATTTCTGGACGATCAGGGCCTACTGCGCGTGGGCGGCCGTCTAGAAAACTCCAATCTAAGCTTTGATCAGAAACATCCCCTTTTGTTACCAGCTAGTCACCCTTTGTCGTTGCTAATCGTGAAGCAAGAGCATTTGCGGCTCTTGCATTGTGGACACTCGGTGTTACTGGCCTCATTGCGGGATAAGTTTTGGATCGTGAGAGCCAAAGACCTAATACGTAAAGTAATACACAATTGCGTGATATGCTTCCGGGCCAAGCCTAAGATGAATGAACACTTGATGGGATCACTACCCGAAGCTCGTGTCACACCCTCTCCCCCTTTCAGTAATTGCGGGATAGATTACGCGGGTCCCGTGTTTATAAAAAACAAATCCGGGCGAGGCGCGAAAGAAGTAAAGGCTTACGTAGCCCTATTTGTGTGTTTAGCCACGAAGGCTATTCATCTTGAACTCGTGGAAGACCTCACGACGGAGGCTTTCATCGCATCATTGAGGAGATTCATCTCCAGACGCGGTTTACCCTCCAACATATTTTCTGACAATGCTACCTGTTTCACCGGTGCCAGAAATCAGCTATCGGAATTAAAAAATATCCTGTCAGGCTCTAGTGAGCAATGCATAAGGGAAGAATTGTCAAAACATAACATTAAGTGGAATTTTATTCCGGCACGCTCTCCGCACTTTGGCGGCATTTGGGAAGCGGGGGTAAAGTCATTGAAATATTATTTAAGGCGAATATCTTGCAATGCAAAGTTAACTTTCGTTGAGTATTACACCATGCTGACTCAAGTGGAGGCGATACTAAATTCCCGTCCACTCTGTGTTCTCCCTACCGACGCCTCATTCCCCGAAGTCCTTACTCCTGCCCACTTCTTGATCGGTCGGAAGCTGACTTCGTTTCCGGAAGCCCAACTCCAGGGCATACCGGAAAATCGTCTCAGCCGCTATGGGCTGGTCCAGCGGCTGTCCCAGCAGTTTTGGGATCGCTGGTCCCGGGACTACCTCCACCTCCTGCAGCGCCGGCCTAAGTGGAAGTCCTCCAGCACGTCTCTAGCCCCCCAGGTGGGCGACGTGGTACTCGTCCACGACGAGGCATCTCCAAGCTACCGTTGGCCACTGGCAATCATTTCGGCCACATATCCAGGAGCGGATGGTGTTGTGCGTGTGGTGCAAGTGCGCGATTCCCGAGGGAATCTCCTGAAACGCTCGGTGCGTAAAGTGTACATCCTACCCAAAGACGATCATTGCGATCAAGGGCAATAAACATTGACTTTGCTCTTAGTTGGTAGTTTTCGCTAATTGAACATTTTGCTAGGTTTAGTTGTTTCTTTGCTTGTATTCATGCTAGTTGTAAGTTATCTGTAAGACTCTTGGATTATCATCTGTCATTAGTTCTTGTTATGCATTTGATTATTTTGTAGTGTTAGATTTCAGTTTAATTTTGGGATTTAATCACGTCGTGCCATAGTCGGCACTTCGGGGGCGGCATGTTTGATTCACACAGATGCGTGCATCAAAACCTTTTTGATTATAATTAATCACGTAATTCAAGTCATAACTGTTTTATCTCATTCAAAGGTCGTGGTAAAGCCAAATTTGCATCTTGCCGTATTTGTTTGCCTCTGTTAATGTTGGAAAGGAATTTGTAAGCTTCCCTTAATGGCTTTAAAGCGGATGGATACATTTTCTACTAGAACTTAAGCCGACTTAGCATATTTGGGAATCATGGGTTTATGGATTTCGTTCAATTGCCTCATTGAGAGAGCTTAGCATTAAGGTTTCTTAGAATAAGCATTTTTCCTAAATAACGTGCGATGCTCCGATTGGCTACGCAGGATCGCCTCAGCCAATAGTGTTTGAGCTTGCCCCTCCTTGAATTGGCGAGTTCGTCTCGCTGTAAATTCAGAGTTAGTTAGATCCAGAGCCTCGAGGAAGCAAGTTCAGCTATGCTTTGTGCTAGTTTGCGTTTCGGTCTAACTCCCTGGTAAAGACGTTTCCAGGTTGTTTTGTGTTACGGTTACGCGCAATTCGCTATTTTCGCGTGGCCAATCCAAGCGTGTCACAACAGTTGAAGCTTTTGTAAAAAACCATCGGTCCATCAGTGACGTTTGTAATCGTTGTTATTCAATATACTCGTGTTTGTTAAGTCTTGTTTCACTCCAACAACTAACTGAACCCAAGTTAGGGTTATTAAGTGGCAGTTCCCGGCAATCCCATTGAACCGGAACTCGCAGTGGATTAATTGGGGGCCCCATTCGTGGAAGCCTCTTATCAAGTTAATCGTACAAAAAACAAAGACATTTTGCATTTAGAGAACTGGCAGATTGGAAAGGCTAGTGTTGTGTGTGAAAAGCACTTTAAGAGAGCAGATATAAAAGGTAATAAGATGAAGAGACTTGTGTTGACTGTAAGATCACTAGCTTCCAGGCAAGTTAATTTGAAGAAATTACTGTTTTAGATGAAGTCAAAATTAGTAACGATTTACTTGCAATTGAGAATTAAGATACCTACCCATTAGGAATTGTTTTTAAATCGAATATTATGGTGAAGTGACACACTGCGATGTAAATAGCAGTGATTTTATAGATTTTTTTCAACTGAAATGCATCACAATGACAGTAATAGTGCACTGACAAATTGTTTATTTAGTGACCAAAACTAGTAACTTTTTGTTAAAGGTTGGCAAAGCCATGTTGCCAGATTGTGGTAGGCCATTCCATAGGTCACTTTATAGGCCTAGTGTCATGGCCTGGAACAATATAGACCGCCTTGGTTATATATTTGTTTATATTTTAACCCCTTGAAACGGGGCAATTCGTGCCACCTGTATTAATATATTTTATACCTTTTTCTTATATACATTGCTGGCAATAAGCCTAACCGTATCCTTTTTGTCCTAGCATGTTAACTTTAGTTGAGTTGTGTTAAGTGGACACGCGTTCGGGATACATGCAAAGTGAGGCAGAACCCCTCTAGGTACACTACTAACATAGCATTTATTAGAGAAAAAACCTGCTCCATGGATGGCTTGATCCCTGGTATACACACTAATTACACAGGAGATACTGTACAAGAGAGAGGCAACATGAACTACAGCCGCCATTCGATGGGTGCATAAAATAGTACAAATATGCTGTATGGTGAATGACCTTTTACAATCTGTCAGATGCAAAAGAAAACATCACAATTTTCGCAGCAATATATTACGAATGAACGAATGTATATAAGAATATACTCAGGAATGCGGGACTAGCGGGACGCATTTGACATTTTGCGGGACAATTTCAATGTATTATATGAATGCGGGACCGGTACTGCTATTGCAGGACTGTCCCGCATAATGCGGGACGGTTGGCAGCCTTAGTTATGTTTCTCCTGTTCCTCTTGCTGACAGTGTTGCCAACTCTTCGCAAGTTGTATTCGCTAAATTGGTACAAAAAGTCTCCATTTTTAGACCAAAAGTCGCCATTTTTAGACCAAAAGTCGCCATTTTTAGACCAAAAGTCGCCAAATACGAAATACGCACATTATAATATCAAACATTAATTTTTTTACAAAGACTAAAGAAATATCGAGAGATCAAAAAAAAACTGTTCCTCAGCGGGCTGTGGAAATTCAACGTATGAATAATATGTTGGTGACACTGTACGTCAATGTCAAATTCGAGGTTAGCAGGTTAGGATTTGCGTCATTTTGTGTCAAATTCGAGGTTAGCAAGTTAGGATTTGCGTCATTTTGTGTCAAAACTGACGCAAAACCTAACCTGATAACCTCGAATTTGACATTGACGTACAGTGTCACCAACATACTATTCATACGTTGAATTTTCACAGTCCACTGAGGAACAGTTTTTTTTTGATCTCTCGATACGTAAACTACTTATGAATATAAAAATAAAAACTTACCTATTTATTTACGGAAAAAACAATTTAACGTTCTAATTCTAAGACCAAGTGATTACAATTGACAATGACAAATTGCGCAAAATGCAAACGATGCAAAGAGTGAACAAAGCTCCTTCAGTTTTTAATTTCAAATCTTCGGCGTCATGGGCGCAATTATGACCGTCTGGTATCGTACGAAATACAAATAAATGTCAAGTAAACATAATATAATTTCAGGCGTTAATCATACTAGTATAACCTCGCGTATTTGCAAATAATATTTTAAAATTCTTTCCTATATGAAAATTGTTGAGGATTAATGTATGTGTAGCTTTATAAATATTGAAATGAATAGATTTTTACATATTGTTTTAAATTACGAATAATTAAGTAACAAACGACTTCCGGGATTGGACCGTGTCATGATTGAGATCGAAGAACTCAACGTTTAGCCCACTTTCGTAAGGGGCTTCATCAGGAGGAGAAAAGCAAAAGAGCACGGTAACTCAACGTGTTAACCACGCCAGAGGCGAAACTCTTTGCAAAGGGAAGGGACAGAAGAGCACGGTAACTCAACGTGTGAACCACGTCAGAGGCGAAACTCGACTGACTATCGGAAGAAGAAAGGCGAGAATTTATAGGCAAGCGCCGTCGCGATTCAGCAAATGCCGTCGCGGTTCAGTGGCGGAGGGCGGGGCTTAGGAAGAATACCCTAGAATTTCAAACTAAAATATATTAAAAACGCTAGAAAAGTTGCTAATCGTAAAGTCCTATTTTTTTTAGCTAAACCACTTGATAAATACTCTAGATTTAGCAACTTTTTGCCGTTGTTGGCAACACTGCTTTCTGTATATAACCTACAGCTTTTCCACGGTACTTTTTCTTTCCATCTAATAATTTTCAACTCCTCTAGTTGTGGTCTTTCTAATAGGTTCTCTGTAGTGTTGACTACATACATTTCTATTTTCTTGGTTTTACCTTTCCAATTATGGGTATTTCTGTAACCCCGGCCACTTCCAACTCCCTTTTGCTTCCATGCATTGGCCCCATTAGCTTGGTTTTGGTTTTCTTTTATTTTGTTGTATGTATTGAAAGTTATTACCATTTCAGCTGCACCAAAATCGACCTTAAATTGTGTTTTATTATCTAGAACACTTACAGTTATTGTATTGTTTATGTTATACATTTGTGCAATATCATTTGAACTTGAAGGTTCGCTAGATGCAGAGTTGTGACTTTCGATTGGTTTAATACATTTTATTCGGAATTTTTTTTGCCATGGTCTTTTATTTCACATCGTGAGCATTTCCCCCTTATTACTGAACAATTTGATAACTATGGCCGGGCTTTTTCACCTCCTCTATTGTATTCAGTGGAGTTTTCTTTCTTATTTTCTTTCTTTATAGGCTTTGTTTTTGGCTTCCATCTCTTTTCTTCTTTCACTGGTCTATCAACTTTAGTAGTTGAAGCAAACGGTTCCCTTATATATATTCATGCAGTTCTTTCACTGATTCTGATTCTGTGATTTCTCCAAATTTTAAACTCCTTACAATATTCTAGGTGTCTAAATTCCCGAAAACTTTTAAAATTGCATTAGTATTGTGTGGTAATTTCCATTCACTGTCAAGGGCTTGCTGTTCATCACTTACAATTGAATTGAGAAATAATACTGCAATCCGAGAAAGAGTAGCTAGTTTTTCTACTTTTAACGCAAGCAGGGATAAAATATTAACATTTTATTTCGCAAAGAAGCTTATATAATTTTTACAAATAACACAAGAATAATTTTAGTTTAAACCATTGCGATATGTTCTTTATACATTTGAATAGATCTTGTCGCGAGCTTTAGAACGATACCACACACGATCGTTGTGCACTCACAGTGTGACGTTAGCGCCGGCCGAAATTGAATGTAAAACACAATTATTGTGTTTGCATTTGAATGCCGCCGACTTCAAGTCACAATTGCTGTTCGATCTCCACTGCGCGGGGATTCGCGATAACCGAGAATCCTCCGCAGTGCGTAAGTTATTGTGCAAACCGCTACAACGTAATCCCAATTAGACCCCACTAGCAGATAGCCCAGTTGATAGACGCCTAGAAGAGCATAAAAGCAAGATGCGTTGTCTGTGAAAGGCACTTGAGTGCAGCGTTCCAGCCACTAGCCTTTCCTCCTAGTTGTTATCGGTGGTAAAACTCGACCCTTAACATCGATCCACAACCCCCTGAAGTGGCTCTGTCATTCCCCACGCCAGGCAAAGCATCTAGTCCCGGACTAAAGCCTCAAGCCGCCACGAATACCTTAATAGTGGTCACGTAATGTATTACATCGCCTCACGCTAGCCACCTTTATTCATGGAAAAAGGAAACGTTTTCTTTTCACCAGTACTGTAAATAAACAAAAAATCGACCTACGTAACGAAGTAGCCTAGTTTCCGCCAAGCGGAAGGTCCTACGGTTTCTCCAGGCAAAAGTATAGCATTCTGCAGAACCTTGGAAAATGCGGGCTCATTCAAAGCAGAATCCGCTTCGTACATAGCCCCTCTGGTCGCCTAAATTGGCAAAACACGATCCATAGCATGAGCGCGATTCCCGGTTCAGGAAGGACACGTCCAGGTGTAATAATTACTTTTAAAATCGCTCAAAAATACCTGGTCGAAATTTGTTTGGAAACAAACGGTGCCATATTTAATTATGGTAATTCCAGAAATTACCGCTACACACGTAGTGCCGTTTCGATGACCTGTCGATGTCATCTCCAACGCAGTGCCGCGGCTGAATTGTAGTATACAGGCCAGTATACCTACTAGATTTAGACTGTTCTTAATAGATTTCACTCGAAAATAATAGGAACTCTTGGCTAAGTTGAGCTACCCACAAGGGCAAATAATTGCGCAAAGTAATTTGTTAAAACTATCTAGACCTGAGCAAAATATTACAACGGTTTGTTATCCCTGATAAGCACAAAAAAGGGGTGGTAGAATAATACTTACGTTAATTGCTCAACGAATCGGAGCAGCATTCAAAGCACCAAATTGCCTCACTCAGCCAATGCCTAGGCGAGTCACTACCAATCGCTAATTAGGGGTCGCCGATCAGCTGCAGCCGAAGACGGCCGTGGGTTCATTAGATGGGGGAAATGGCGCCACCAATTTAGTAACAAAAAATTAAGTTTTAACCCCCTAATTCAGCGATTGCTAGATTACGCTCCAGCTAAATTGGAACACTGAGAAATTAATAAAACGGCGCAAAACTGAAGTCAAACAATCAAGTGTAATCAAATGACAAATTCGTTTTATTCACTCGTAAAGCCGGGCACACACATAAAATACATGTAAGTAAAAGTTTAGGGCTGATGTATATGCATATAAATGCCCCAAGGATCCTTGTTTACAGGTGGGGTGACCAATTAAAACACCAAATCATAAAAATAATGGAAATTCCTGCAGGCTCCCGGAGAGTGACGTTAATATAAAATTGTAAATTACAAGCGGGCAACCGCCTCAGGAATTTCTATAACGTGGTACATGTAACAATTAAATAGCACAATCCGTAGTTAAAGTGGAACTACGGCGAGGGGAAGCCTCTTACTTTACAAATTAAAATTCGCAATCACAGTGATGCGTCCAGACCATGATCTCAATATCTCGCGCTAGTATATCGCGCTAATCTCAATTTAGAAGCAAAATACTTTTGGGCAGTCCTTCGTCGATTGAGCCGTACACACGCGTACAGCCAGGCTCGATTGCCGGCCAACAGAAGCACAAATCAATAGAGCAGTAAGGTTACCTTAGGCTGATTCGAAGCTGTCTTAGCGCGAAGAGCATCGCAGGAATAGGCTTCTGTAGACTTGATGACCGAACCAGGAAGGACGGTAGCTCGTCAAGTAAGCGCGTCGAGATACGCTATCGCAGATCGCAACGGGCTGCAAGTCGGGGTTTCCGAAGTTTTATTGGAGACCCATCACGTGGTGATCGAAATGTATTTGGGGTCCAGTACGTGATATTCGAAACGTAGTTGGGGCCCAGTACGTGGTGGAGACTACATTATTGAAATAAACGTTAGCGGGCAATCGAAAAGGGCTGAAAACGGTCCTACTTACACTAAATTCCCCAAATGTTTCGCTCGGGAAGTTTTGACGTCAAAAAAAAAAGTCTGCACCTGGCAGTATCTCCAGCTTCACATACGGAGGAATGTCGAGACGCGTACAAATCCCCTAACTAAAGGGTGAGAAATGCCTAGACAACAATAAGCACCTTCTCCAAAATTGCGACCTCGAACAGCGCCAAAAACTTCCACGACCTTATTCGATCGAATGCCGGAACAAGATGCCAAATTTTCGCGTCGCGAACGTTCAACAATGTGCAACGGCGGCGTATCAAAAATGCGCAATATCCGGACGCAATTCGAAAAATATCGAACATACAGTAAAGCGAAAATTTATGGTAACACAATATCGAGAATACAGGAAAGCGAAAATTGACGGTAACAGGTTGTCCAGATACACCACGATATTGTCAGCGTACATAAATCAACATTTGGCTTGAGTGTCTCTACTTGTTTTATGTATGTACGCTGATATTGTCAAGAGTGGGACTTTTATGAAGAACAGAACGAATATGTATATGTTTGGAGGAAATTTTTGAAAAGGTAAGGGTTCGTGTTTAGAAATCTAAACATGATTTTTAATTATTGATAATAAGACATTTATATTTCATAGCACATTATTTGCAACATACATACGACAAAAAATGCAGTTAGATATCTTCCTGTGTTCCCAACCTCTACCAAGGAGTCCAAGTCTTTACTAACCTCCTTTTCCATTTCGTCACCCCAAAGAATTATCGCGCAACTGTCTAAGCCACCCAACAATAAAACATACAGACAACTACAAGCTCATTCCCTTATCTAAAACTTGGTTATGGAAAAGTTCAGAGAAGAAAACCTTCTGGTTAAGACACGTTTATTGAAATTTGCAGATAGTTCTTCATAATTTTCGGGGTCTGAGAAAGGTTATCAAAAATATATATGTAAGACAATATGTGCAATTATTGCTTCTCCAAAAGAGGAAATGTTAGAGCAGACCTCATCTTAACGCGTGTCTAAAAAATCTACTACGTCATTTTTTATCAGAAGTTTATATTGTTATTAAAAGCAATTTTTGTTTCTATCACTTTTTACTTAATACTGTGTAGTTTCCAGATCTTGAAGATGTTCTTAGCTATTTTTATTAATATTATGCTAGTTGCACAGCCGCATACTCTAAGGGTTGGCCAAACAGTCTCGACAGTTAAAGCATCGTTCGCAGCTGTCGGAATTCGGACGGGTGTGCGACCACCAGAAACAGTGCAAAAAGTTGTCATTTTGACACGATCGTAGAAAATTTGTATATTATGTAACACGTTTTATAAACGCCACTTTAGTCACGAGTTTTTTTAGGAACGAGCGGAGCGTAGCGCAGCGATTTTTAATAAACGAGTGTAGACGAGTTTATATAATGTGTTACATACTATGCTTTTTCTACGACCACAAATTAAGACAATATAACATGTTATTTCATTAAGATTTTTAATATTATGTTAGGTTAAATTATGCTTGACAACCGTCAAAGTTAACTCTTGAAAGTTGATAACTTAATTTAGTTTTGGCTGTGGCTACTAAAGCAAATACTTTTTGAACCTAACTTCACCCCATGACTAAAACGTCGTCGCCAACTTCAGATCCTGACTAAGAGGCTCTTTAGTCATAGGTTATGAAGGCATGATTAAAAGCTCACTTAGCGACGTGTATGTTAGTATGTTAAATACCATTTTAGTTACAGGAGTAAAAAAAAAATTAGAGTACTTTATAGACCAGGCAAGCTTATCCCACTAGATTTTGTGTCACAGGAACTTTAGCGCCAAGCCGTTGGCTGCGCTGACCGGTAACCGTGCGTTCTGTCGTTTGTGAACCAAGCAACACTGGAAACCGTTCGAGTACGCACTGCTCCAGACGAACACTTCACGCTGATTTAAATCTTGGTGCATTCCATTACGATGCTAATTATAATTACAGTCTTCATCCAAGTGTGATTATTTAAATCTATATACAGTGTGTAGGTATTGAACCACGTGCATGTTAGTCAACAGTGTTTTTCTACGGTCACCTCTAAAACTGACTATTAAAAGCTCACTGTCAATGCGAAAAGTTAGCGATTCAGAAATTTTCCCTAGTAACCATTTTAACATCGCAACCAGGTAAACAATGTCGTAATGAAATAATCGCGTCACTTCATTTTACTTTACGCATCGCCATGGCTAACCTGATTATTATTGTAATTCGTCATGTTTCTGGAACACGCAACATTTTTATTGAGTTTGTGAGTGTTTGTGAAGTTGAAGATAGAATCTGAAGATAAGATATTTATTTATTTTCCTAAAACGTCTCGTGTTCCACTAAAATTACACTTATTTATACAGTACAAGTACATAGTGTGTTACACAGTGTCAGTGATGTATTTCTGGTTGCCTGTTATAAAGAAATTTCAATTATTTAACAATTTTGTCATTTATTTAGGACCGTAGAAAAAAAATTGTATGTATTTCGAGTGTAAAGAGCCATTTTGGTATTCGGTTGCTTTTTCGCGCCTCGCTGCCGTTCGGCACGAAACTCGCATGCTGATACCAAAATGGCTCTCTTTACACACTAAATACATAAATTACTATTTCGTTCCGATTTTTTCTGCTTTTTATTTGTTTAAAAACCATTTTTTCCAAGACGGATAAAATTAAATGACATGATCGTTGTTTTTCCGACTTACCGTATGCTAATTGGAAAGTTACTAGAATTTGAATTTTCCGCCACTTTCAGTAACTCAAAATGGCGGACAAGCTTGCTCGTATAAATATAGTCTCTTAAAAATTATAGTTTCGTTTTGTATACACATTATTTTGGAGATTTTAAAATTTTAAAAATTAATTTTGCTTCTTCACAATGATTTGGCCTTTTTTAACTAATTCTAAGGGAATTGTAAAAATTGACGAATCAGATTTCTCATACCGCATCTTGCATCTATGAAATTCGTTACATTATTAACAAAACTTCTTAAGCATCTATGCGTCCGAATTTTTCTACACTTCAATTAGTGTAATAGCCAGCAAGCTCTAAGATAAAGGCTCCAGTGTTCCCTCGCAAGATTATCACGAAAACCTGTTGTCGAACGCGTTTTTGCTAAGCAAGGAGTTGATTGCGACCAAAATCGTCGAACACTAACAGCCACTATAAAAACAATAAAACAGTCTAACCACTAATTTAATAATCGTACAATCTGCAAAACAGCAGCATATTTCCAGATTTTACAACAAGCTGCATGGAATAATTAGCAGAAATTGTAAGGAAAACATATATTACAACAAGATTCAAAGATATTTTTAAAGTTCTGGCTCGACTACGAGGGGAAACTCACGGGGAGATCTAGCCTAGATGATTAGCGACCATAAAAAAGTCACAGAAGTTATGGATAAGTTGCCCAGAAACGGTATGGTTGAGTTGTGCGGGCTTTTCACTAGGTGGAGATGTACAGTCGCACGAGGTGCTTAGAACAGATTCGGGGCAAGGTAATTGCCAGTGTCGCTTAACAAGACCCTCAAAACCGGTTACACAGTTGTTCTCCAGGTGCTTCACGTGATGGCAAAAGAACCCAAAAGGAAGAATATAAAGCGAGGTAACAATGGGCGTGAAATATACACTAAATCGTTAAGGGGAGCTCAAGGCAAAACCCAGATGTACTGACTGAATTCGAAGGCAGACCACAGATAAATTTAGCTTCTGAAATGCGTTTGAATCCTAGCATAACTGGATGAATTTCCGCGACTACATACAGAGCATATTATTGCTGAGCTAAACCTTTCAAAATATCAGAGGATTCGAATCCACGCATGGCAAACCTCTAGAAAATTCAGCACACACAGTATCAGAAGCAACCGCAATCAATAGCTCCAAGATGGATACAGGAAATCGCTCTCTCTATATACTGGAAATATTTTTTTTCAAAAATCTTGAAAATTTTCCTAGCTCATAAGATTTTCAAAAATCCACACAGAAATGGAAACTGAGGTTAGGCACCGAATATACACCAATGACAAAATGGAAATCTAACCCACATCATAGGTTAAAATAGCTGGAAACTCAATCAAGGCAATGCCTGAATAAATCACTTAATTTTATATCAGTGTTTTTACACTAACAAATTAAATGTGGCATTTTAAGTGGAGACAGTAGTTGATGATCATTTGCGTTATCTTAGATGTTTGATGATTTGCAATAAATTAAACAGAAGGCTGCAAGGAGATATCCCTAACAAAGTGTAGCTTAAACAACTTTACTCAGATGGCTGTATGCAATTACATACTAGTTAATAAAAAATCGGAAAATTGCCTTATAAGAAAATAAACAAATGCAAAGTGTCAAGATTCTAAAAATACGTGGAATTTTAATTGAGCCATTGAATCATGTAATTCTGATTGAAAACTGCCAGTGATAGTATAAACCAATTGACTGTGCCTTCAGTGGCTACAATATGAAAATTTAAAAACTGTGGGACAAGTGTCCCTGTTACATGTGTGATTTCAGTGTGGTATGGCTGATATCATATTATGTTATACACATTACGACTTCGGTTAAAGAAAATTCACGAAGGAGACGGGAAGTAATTATTGCGAATCCTAGACGGAGTAAAAACGAGCCCGCGATTTACCAATACTGTGAATACTTGTGAATTAGAGAGAAACATAAAAAATCTTATCAGTCAGTGTCAGTAATACTCTCGCAAGCACTGCTTTTTGTCTACATATCGGGAACTCAGTCATTAAATTTAACTAAGATAATATACAGAGTCAATGCAAAATTTTCTTCAATTTTTGTTGTTGTTTGTTAAAAAAAATTGACAAATTGGAGGTTATACTGGAATAACTGTACTAACTACAATGAAATAATTTCTGATGAATTGCTGCTCTACTGATATTTCGAATAGAGATCCAACAAATGGAAAACCTGGCGAACAAGCGGAAACCTGGATGGTAAACACTACAAGTATAGCTTTGACTGTGACATTTTAGGTATATAGTTTCACTTAAAGTCATAGTCAAAGGTATACTGACAAGATTAGTAGTGTTCATCCCTTAAAATTTACACTCGGTGTATTGAGCACTGTTTTTTTATGGTGAACTGTGGCTGTTTACTACGCTGACTCTATCATAAAACATTTGTGAGAAAAACGGAAAAGATACAAAAATGATAAAAGCATTTGTCATATATTTATATGCAGATGTCAAATGTCAATAAAAACTGTTATGTAATACCACGACAAACATAAAGCAGCCTGGTCTGTATTTAAATTGTTTGGCTCGGAGACGACATTCTACACATTTTTAAAAGCAGTATGGGGCCCATATAGTATTTATTATACCTTTTAATAATACATTATCATATTTTACTATTTTATGGTTATTAATTAATAGCAATATCTGTAGGGTCAGGTAACATTAGAAAGCACGAGCTTTGTTGGAGCTCTGGTATGTTATTTTTTACATAGGAAGGTTAAACACAACGAACACAATTTCAATGGTTGTATAGCACCGCCGAATACAGTTTCAGATGATTGTTTTGCTGTTACATAAGCAAGCAACAAGTCGGCAAGGGCATGGAAGTAAAAACGTATTTCAGGCACATGAACACGACTGCCAATTACCTATACATGCATTCGCAGCAGTACGCCAATCTGTTATGCACAAATCGATATTTATTGCGTGGATGTTAAAAGGTGACAACAGGAATATTAACTTCGGATATTTCACGCTTGGAAACGACGCAAATTATATTTTAACATTCCTCATTTAAAAGTTAATACATAATAAGGTTTGGACCTGATTTGCAAATTAGTGTAACCTTAACTCCGGGAACAAAATAAACAAGGCGAATAAATAAAATTTGGTTGTCAAACCTGCATAACGTTCTGAAACATAGCGGAACGACCGAATTCCCCGTTTTCTAGTGTATTCATTCGGATGAAATATAACCTTTAATCATGAATTGTATACATTGCTTGTTATAAAATTCTTATATTATTATAATTTTTAACTTTTTGATAAGTAATTATTAGAAATATTAGTTCTTGTTTTGAATGCTCTATATTATAGATTAAAAACAAGTACAAGATTATAAGCAGTTATAAGAAATAAATATAATAAAACATATAGATTCAGTTGAAAGGGGTAGGATTATTGCAGTTGTTTCTCTAAATGTTCCACTGTTTTCATTCCCATCCAAAATTTATAATATTTGTAGTTTCAAACAACTCTGGAAGTTCAAATGAAGTTGGTATGTCAGAGAGGTTCCCTATTTCTGTCAAGGATAACGAATCCAGCTCAGTTTTTGGCATTTAAAAAATGCTCTCTAAAAGCAATCTGTAAGAACCTCAGACGCTCCTAATTATTTTGAGAGCATTATCAAGTACACTTTTAACTTGTAAATGCCACAACGTGTCCAGAATATATTGTCACGTATAGCTTTGATGCGAAGCCTATAAAATTTCCTGTCATTGAATTTGCTCCACCATTGCAAATTCTACAACATAAAGACCAATTAGTGTGATTTTTTCAAAATAAGAATTTATTAAATTAGAATGAAACTGGTTGTGCGTCTGCTAGAGGACGAAAAAATAAACAACATACCTTTCTACACTTTATGTTTATTTAAATAACATACCAGTACAATTAAAGTAGCTAGACTGAAACATCGGTGGATGGGCCCACCGCCCAAACTAGCGCAAATCGCTCATTATCTGGTTCTGAGTAAGGATTATGAAAAATTACTCTATAGTTATTAAATCAAAACAACATGGGCGCCAGTTGCCGTATAGCGACAACGAGGACTTCAAACTAACTAGCAAATTAAACAACTTCGTCAGAAGTAAAATACAAATACGAAGACAACAACCAAGCGTGAATGTAAATCCATTCAGATGCTATTACAAAATAGATAACAACGATTAACATAGAGCACATAATAAAAGTAATAAAAACAAACACACCTAAAAAGATATACCAATATTGACATTACATAAAGAACACTAAGTTTGTTATCTTTCGAAACCACCCAGAACTTAATTTACTAATGTATAAAAATTACAACAGGCTTGGATTTAAAATTGTTAATATATAAATATTTATATGGAGTTCTTATAATCACAATGAACCCAGAACGTTTTATTAACTAATATAAAAATTAAAATGCGTCCTTCAAACAAGAGAAAGTAAAATGTTAAATTTAGAAATTATTAATAAAAACATGACATTGTCAATTCAAAATCATGATGTGAAATAGTATGCAGATTGTATAAATAAATAAAATATATAAATTAGTTATTCGTCTGTATTCAAAAAGCCAAAATAACATGAACTAGAGGAGTCTCTTTAAGCACACTAGGAAGTTATGTTCTTAAACGTATTCACGAACGCAACGCTTATCACAAAGGCCTTGAAATAATGAAGCGCATTGTAAGTACATACAAGCAACGGTTCGTAAAGAACAAATGTCTTTGTTTAACGTCAATGCTCCAAGTTAAAATTAGTCCGTATACTACCTTAACAAACAATTTTATGTGAGTGAACTCCAAAATTAATAAAAAAAATTAATCTATTATAATATGTTTTTCGGACTTTTTCCACTGTCTAGGGTTTATATCACACAACGTTTCGAGAGTTTTGATCTACTCCCGTCTTCAGGTGTTCCTGGTTAGTCCTGATGATAAAACATTTAATCGAATTCAATATTTGCCGTCGTCATAAAAACAAAGTATATCCACAGAATACAACTGTAATTCGTTCAAATTTTGAAAATGAGTAACATTTATTGGACAATATGAGAGAAATTGTTTCATCCATTATATTCTAGTTCAATATCCAGCGATTTTATTATTTTTAACAGAAAGATGGCTAAATTGATGTTGCGCGTGTACACCTTCATGTAAAGTTGTCGGAAGAAGATGTTTATCAAGTTATTCTGTTACATTAATAATTGCCGTTAATGTTCGAAAACATGCCGCCGACTAACACTGGAGAAGGGTCGAGGTTCACTTACCTTCGAAAAGGTAATATTCAAATTAACGGGCGCCAAGTGGTTCCAACTGGCACGCCCCTACAGATTTTCTGAGCTGAAGTACCACAAATATCAGTAGTTCATATAAATATCACAAATAACTACGGCTCCGCAAAGAATCTGAATACCGCTGCTGAGTGACCAAAAACTCCATCAAATTGTCATGCATAGCAGTGACACAATCTTTAAAGAAACTCAGGTAAATTATGAATACATTGTTGCATTTACAGAGTGAAGAACTCCTACACGTTGCTCCCAACAACTAAACTTCATTAATCGAGCGTGTTTTAAAACCAGGTACCTGTTTTTATTAAGCCTTAAAGTACTGAAGCATGATTTGCTGGTTAACACTAATTCAGTTGACAACTCGGATAAAATATTCGGGCTACAATAACTTGGAAAGGCGTGCTTAAGACATGTATACAATCAGTAACGTGCTATCCAAGGATGTAATACAGAGCATGACTGATAAAAACACAATGTGACGCCAAAGATAACTCAGTTAATCGATTTAACCAAATATCACTGATGCCAGGCGATATCGTACTGGAAAAGACGGTAACAGTTTTACTGAGCACATAGCAGAGCGAGGCGCCAATAGACACCCCTGAATCTCACGGCCTTGAATGACAGCTTCGAAAGATCCTGCTACCCTGAATTTGCTGAACGCCTCACATGGAAGTTTACTGGGCCAAATCTCTTTCTACGATGAAGCTAATCCTGGGCGTTGAGACACGCAACCAACCTGATTTCCAAACGGGGCTTCAGTAGCGTGTGGGGGATATTTCAAGAATTCGATATTGTAGAGTTCACCAAAAGAAAAAAGGCTACACGAAACCAAAGAATTAAACACTTACATTAAAGAGCAAAAACGAGCTTACCAGATGGATGTGCATTTTATTAATAGCAACGAAAATCGCCTCGTCTATCAGCAGGTGACTTTTTGAGGTTAAACTCATTTAAGAATTTAAGAATTCTCCTCTCGACGAATAAAGAGCGGTGGCTACTTGGTGCCAAACTAGTAACGACATAAAACTATTTCTAAGACTGAGAAAACTAAGAATTGGAATTGTCTTATTTCCTGACCACCTTCCAGCAAGCGAGAAAGAGAAATATTCTAAAATTTGCAAATCACGCTGCATATACACATCTTTAACACTTACACCCGTATGCATAGTCGTTCGCCAGCGACTCGCCGGAGTTTCGTTGTGAATAGTATGTTGGTGGCACTGTAAGTCTATGTCAAATTCGAAATTATCAGGTTAGGTTTTCCCTCAGTTTTGATAGAAACTGACACAAAATCTAACCTGCTAACTTCGAATTTGACATAGACGTACAGTGCCACCAACATACTATTCATAACGTAACTCCGGCGAGTCGCCGGCGAGCAGCTGGTGAACGATTATGCATACGGGTGTTAGACATGTTGCAACAGTTGTATACCTCGTAGACGAAAAAGCTCTTATTATTCCGACAATAAATTGGTTACAATTTATCAGAATGAAAAAAATCTTATTAATTGATAATTATAACTTAGTTAATATATCTAGAATATCAGTTTTTTCGTATAGCTCTATTAATACTCGTCTGAAAATTTTCTTGACTATTAAATTCACCTGTCATCTGTCAAAAAGTGACCAATGAAAATCCTAAATTCGACGTTTCTCGACCAATAAAAAAATATCATCGCACTCGTCCTAATCGAACCAAAGCGCAATGGACATTCGTAATACCACAGCTAAAATATTCGACATAACTTTGACTACTCATGGTATCATAAGTGATAATTTGTTATCTTAGGATTTATTTCAGTTTAAAAGTGCCAATTTCGGAGTTGGTCTTGACACCGTGAAATTTGAGATATGCTGGCTGGTATTAGCTGCCTAATTAGAAGTTTTTACTGAATTTTTCCGTCCTGGTCACCAAGAGGGACTCTTTAAGCCCCGCTTTGTTTTTTTCGAGATAACAATTGCCCGCTGCATTTTGCTTCATTAGCGCCGCCTTGCGGTTCTAGGAATATTAACACACGATCTCGTGTCGAGCAAGGTAAAACGAATTTGCATAATTATTTTCGCTTTGTAAACTTGAATCTACCGACTTCTTTGGCATCACCTTTGAGTTAGCTAGTAAAGCCGCAATTAACGTACTTTGTATGCTTTCTCGCGTCGACATTATAATTTGGCATGCTACGATTTGCTTGCTTGTGACATTACCGCGAACTGATGTGTTAGTATCCCATATTGCGCTTGTTTTCTACTGCTCGTAATTAGCATACTTTAATATGATTGTTTGCTACTACTTTATAATTTGGCGTTAGTTAAAATAATGCGCCGCGTGTGTACCTGTAAATTGATGATGTAAAGTCGCTCCTGGAAGCTATACAAGTGCTGATCCTAAAATTATGTAACATTCTGTATTGTTTGTATTATTTTTAACTAATATAAACCTTGTCCATGCTTATTAATATTTTGTGTATGGCTAATGCAAGCTATTGAGGCTTTGTTTTCTTTTGAAGTCTCTGAAGTCTTCAGGTTGTAGCGAGGAAACTACGCATGATACCTTAGTGCTATGTAATTTACGGCCAAGTATAATTTTGGCGCGCACCATTATGAACTCACCCCGTGAATGGAAACATAGAGTCGAAACGTGTGTTAATGGGCAAATCTCTATTGCATAGTTTTACGCGATGCGAGAGTGGGTGAAGTGACAATTTCCTTTGTCGTGGAGATTCGTCTGTGTTTGTCCTGATATTCACAACTTCTAAGCCGTTCATACCCTTTGGATGGTGCCGTTGTCGCTAATTAAATCCCGTTGTACTCCAACGATTGATTAACTTTACAAACAAGGTGTGTATAAACAAAGATGTAAAATAGTAATTTATGATACTAATCTTTTTTAAAAAACAGGAAAAATTGTTATTAATGACACAACAGTGAGACATATATTGAGATGGTATTTAGCCCTTAAAAAAAAAACTCTGATAACATGAGAATAAGTTGAATACCAAGTCATAGAAGCACAGAGTCGTTATGATTCACAAATCTGTATAATTGTACCTAATGTGTCAGTTTAAAATGAAATGGACAAATTGAGCCATTATTTGTCATTAGAATAAAGTAAATAAGGCTAGAATCAAATGAAACTTGACTGTCATAGGGTTGCAGGTCTTAAAGCTTTTTAATAAGACTATGGCATTATTTAAAATATGCAATTGAAATATTCTTACATAAGTCAGATTTAAATGCGTGTATAGCAATATTTAAAGTAATAATAAATAGTAAATGATTTCTTTGAGCGAGTTAAAAAAGAGGTAATCAAACAGAAAGCTTATCAAAGAAAGTGCAATGAGCACAAAAATCAAGTATAAAAGAAAATTACAAGATAAAAATGGGTGAAATAAAATTGGAAAATTTGGCTGGATTATGAACAGTGTTTTGATCAGCAAGTACGAGTGAAAATGGACATTACATTGATCTTCAAGTAGCTAATGAGGATATGGACACAAAAGGAAGCAGTGATCAGTGTGTACTCAGTGTACAAAAAAGGCCTGAAACGCGTTTAAAAATCGATAGACAATAATTATAAAAATACAAAGACAATTTTTATAAATTGTGAAACAATAAAGAAGCCAACCTGCGATCGATCACTAATAATAATCAATAGTAGTGTAATTGCAGATCAACCCCCTTATCATTTATACACCACGGTAGCTCAGAAATGTACTTACTCACCGCAATGGCCTAGCTAGCTTCAAAGTCGATGGCCTTAGGTCGCAGATTTCTATCATCAGCTGATCGGCTGCAAGCTCTTTTAATAATAGTAAAAAAACACAGGGCGCCTGTAAATCACTGATTTCGAGAAATAAATAAAATAATAACAAACAATTAAGTTTATTTAATCAACAGGTCATAATTGGTTGTAACATCTGTATTACGTCGGTAAATTGTTTATTGCAAGGTTAAAATATTGTAAATAATACGATACAATATTAATGCTGAAAATGCAGCACGCACAAAAAATAAGCAACCTCTTTTAGGCGCTTGGGTTGGATGTGATTGCAATTCAATGAAGGGATAAGCTTACCACTGTCATATGTATTAACCGTTATCTCGGTAATGATATTAAAATGGCGTGAAGGCACTTTTTACAAGATTTTTAATACGTATTCATTAAACAAAACTTTAAATTTGTGAAATGTAAATTATGGAACAATTAGTACATTATGTTTTAAATTTATAAAACATAGGTTTCTGACTGGTTAATACATTACGTTTTAAATTTATAAATGGTAGTTTTAAATTTGTAAATTATAAGTCAGAACAATTAATACATTGCGTTTTCAATTTATAAAGTGTAAATTAAATTTGGGACTGGTAAATCAGTTAGCGGTGATTTAGCGTCATTAATATCAATTCTCAGTTAGCGGTGATGTAGCGTCATTAATATCAATTCCGCCGACAATTCATGGGCGGGCAGTTATCTTCAAAAGTTGTAATGAGACTAACCTGGTTGTGACAAAAAAGTCGCATGTAGGCGATGAATAAATGGTCCAGGATTTTTAACGTAGCAGCTTTCAGCAGCACAAACCTCGTGGCCAAAGTTGATAAGAAAATGAATGCTCCGTGTCCAGGTCAAGGTGACATTCCCGAAAGAGTTGCTGGTCCCAGTTGTTGATTAGGGTGTTAATTAGGAACCCGTCCGAAAAACGGCATCAAAGAATGGCGTTTGAAGGTGACGTTGAAAAATTACGTCAACGAATAACGTCAAAAAAGAAGCTAACAAAAAACGAGAAATTACCAAAATGAATAACAAGCAATTAGCGTAAACATACCTGATTTTAATTATCAGCTCACAAGCGAAGTTAATTATAAATTGGTGCCGTAGCACGTGAGGAAAGCTTTTGTAGAAGCAAGTTACTTCTAACAAATGCCAGAATCAAATGGCCCAAAATAGCAGAATCGCGGTTCGCTGGCGCAAAGCGATAACAGATGAATTTCGGAAAAACCAGAATCAGCGCTTTCGCGCGGACAAGCGTTGCTAACGTTCGAAATACAGCGAAGAATAATTCAGGTGGGAATACACAGGCTGGCCCGGAATAGATGAATAAATGGCGAAACAAATAGCAGGAACTAAAGATTTGTTTCAATTGATTTAATTGTAAACATGTATTAGATTTAAGATTAATAATTGTTAAAAACATAATTTGACTAAAGTCAATATCCTGTTTGTAAATTAAAAATTGGGGGAGAACAAATGAATAAAGTTTGATGCTTAACACTCAATTTATGGCTTGTGTTTAATTATAAATTTTACATACTAAATATTAATTTACAAGCATATAAATTTACCAAAGTGCTCCTGACAAGTTAGTGTTCATGCACAAGTGAAGAAGGCAAAATCCGTTGCCTAAAATATTTTGTCCTGCGGCCGCCTTCCGATCCTGAGGACGCAGCCTTCGGAGACCAGTTCGTGCTACGCCAGGGGTTCCAGAGCCTGTATAGGAGTTCCTGCCGTTCCAGCCGAGGGCCACGGGCATCACAGCAGCATCACACGTCCATCCTATTACTGCGAGAGAAGGTCTGGGCATTTTCTTCAATCGGCAGCCCATCGGCTCGCACCTAAGACAAGGCATAAAAGGTTAGTGTGAAGCCATTTGATTTATTACAACTGAGAAACGCACCGAGGGACCTAATAGCTTTGCTGCGGAGTTGTTTCCAAGTAGAATCCATGAGATCCGCAAATAATTCATTCTAATACAAACTCCAGTAGAAGTGGGGTTAGGAAATTCTCAATTTTATGCAGTGGACAATTTTACCTGAAATTAAAAACAAAAGCTAGAGGGACGCTTAAATAAAGCGCCAGATTCAAATCTTACCTGTTAGTTCGCTCATTTGAATTGCTTTTAATCACAGTAAAACACCAGGCGACCCGCATTTGAAACTAATTTTGTGAAAATAAATTTTATGTCATGTTAGGCAAAAGCGAACTGCGTCGCATATGAACTACGCGCTCAGTGGCGTACATTTTCTTATTGCAAACGGACAAAAAGAACCTCCGACCTGTGGGAGATTAGAGTTTCATGCGAAATCTTTGAGCTAGCACAATTTACATCAGATTAGTTTATTATAAATAAAAGGGCAAACTACTGTTTTTAAACTTGAAGTAAACAACGAACCTATAAGATATGGTCACTCAGTTAAATTTGATTAAACTGAAAATAGGCAAATATTTAGTTTGTAGTGATCCTTGATTTATTTCATAATATAATATAATTATTATAATAACACACTCAGATCATTGCAATATCTGCTATTAACAGGTTAAGTTTTGCGTCAGTCTGTGTCAAATAACAAACAAAACCTAACCTACTAACATCGAATTTGACATAGACTGACATTGTTACTAACAATACACGTCACTACATGTGATTAAATGCTAATAAAGTATCGGTATGTTATTTTTCTTAACAACACTAGGGCTGTTAAATGCATCTTAACGCAACTTGTTGCTAAGGAGTTATTATCATAGTAATATAATAGGATAAAATAATGGCTATTTAAGTAACAAGGAATGTAAGGAGCTATTAACATTTGAGGTAGGCAAGTACAAGCCAAGGCGAAGCCGTGGCTTGTTGCCTGCCGAAAATATTAATAGGCAATACATTCGGAGTTATCTTATTATATTTCGAAACTTTCCTAGATTTTTGTAAAAATTGTTTGGTTTGTCACCTGTCACCAGGATTAATTTTCGTGAGTCGTGTTACCTATGAGTGTCACAGAAACATTTGCAATTATACACAAAACGTTTAAGTCTGCATCTTGCGTTGTTAATTTTATTGTCCTAGGAACTTAATAATAATATTAAGTTCCGTTGTCAAGGGAAAGCAGCAAACAAATATAATCGCCGACTTACACGTTTTATTACTAAGGCTGTATCACTGACTTACATAATCGACAGCGGGAAAATAAATATTGCATTAGAATATTCCCCCATGAGGTCGTGCCGGGCTTCTCGTTGGATGCCGACGGCGCGTAGGTTGAATATGCTACGCAACTCACGAGACTCAGTTATCCGACGGGTGTGACTTCATTGGCAGGAAAGTTGGTACGACGAAATTTTTTGAGTATAGTGGCCTTTCTGTATAATTAAGGGCATATAAACACAAAATATGGTTGCTGTTTATTTGATACTCTTAAGGCTGGAGTTCAATATCGGCACAGTCTACAGGAATATTTGTGCAGGTAGCATCCTAAAGTTGCTTGTGGTCTGTCTGGTTGGAGATCTTTTCGGCTCGACAACGAGGTTCGGGAGTTATTTTGCCCACTGAGAATCGGTTCAACAATATATCGCGTACAGGCTTCGGGATATCGGTATGGTACCTGGACCAGTGTTTTGTCGCGGTGATCCATCGACTCAAATTGTGCAGGACGGGCTGGGCATTATTCTTTTATATCCGTTCGAGCTTACGTCCACTTCAATTATTTTCTGGAGGAAGAAAAGTGGGTTGCGCTATGGGTACCTGTTACGCGAACACGCGCATCGCTAGGCTTCACTATGAGTGACTTGAATGCAAGCGTGGCGAAGACCAAACGTTATTGTGGCAAGATAGTGAGTTACAAATTTTCACATATTATTATTGGAGCATTGAGGAGAACAACATTAAAACCGTACCGGAATTTACGTACTTAGGAAGTAAAATAAACAGCAACAGACAAGAAATACGTCACAGGATTATAAAAGGCAATAGGGCAACTTGCGGGTTCAAACAATCTTGAGATCAAAACTAGTACAGACAAGCAAAAAGATAGCGATATATAAGAGCCTAATTAGACCGATTGCCATCTATGGCTGTTAAACATGGCGCCTTATAAAGAGGAGAAAGAAAATGCTCGCCGTATTCATACAAAAATTCTGAGGAAAATATATTGCCTTATCAGATAAAATGTGGGTGACAAATCCGGTTCAACTACGAGCCAAAAGACCTATACTAAGAGTTGAATATTGTCAAAGTTGTGAAAATTCAGCGAGTTAAATGAGCTAGCCATGTCGACAGAACGAGTGAGAAGAGAATTTTGAAAAGGGTTATGAAGAGCCAACTCCCTACCAACTGGGGAAAGGACAGACCACGAACCCAATAGCAGGACAAGAAGGATGCGCAAGAGATACCCGGAAAATAAAAGTGGCAGGCGTCAGCGAGAGACAGCGACTGATGGAGGCTAAAGTTAAAGGAGTTTACGGCTAGATGATAGGCTGCAGAACCACTGGATAATGATGATAATTATTATTTATGGCCAAATATACGAGCGCAAGTTAAATAAGGGTGGGAATAAATTTTTTATTGTACCACGCAGTAGGCATAGGTCAATGAAAAATTTTTGATGAAAAGAGCATTTCATGTAGAGCAAGCAACAACGATTGTTATCGTGTATGCGTATACGTTGATAACACTGCGGTGACAATTGCCGAGTGACCTGAAGTCGCACGGCCTCACGTTGCCAACGTTGTTGCCTAATATTTGACCCAACAAAACAATGAATGTGTGCCCTAGCTTCCATACTGTCTGGACCTTACTCCGTGTGACTTTTTTATGTTTCCTCATTTGAAATCAGAGCTGCCGGGACAACGTTGCAGCTCATCTGCGGCCGTTCTTAAGAAGGCGGAGGCGGTTCTGAAGACAATGGCAAAAGACGGGTTGCAGCCCTTTTTCCAGAAGTGGCAAACACGTTAGAAAAAATGCATTCAAGTCGAATGAACAACCATGTAAACCTACACAGTCGCTAACGTATTACGTGAATACAAAATCATTTCATTCTTATTTCACTTGCCCTCATATAATTTGTACAGGTGCAAACGTCACGCCTGGGTTCCTTCGGCCCCACTGAATTATCATCTTTGTGGACCAGTTTCCATCGTCAGGCTCCAGCGTCTCCACCGTTCAAGCAACCTTTGTCGTGGGCCAGTTGTGTCCCAGGTCCAGCGTTTCTGCCGCCCAAGAGACCTCCTTCGTGGGCTAGTTGTATTCAAAGTCAGATTTTAGAGTTTCTACAACCCAAGTGTCTTTTATCGCTGGCCAGTCATGCTCCAGATTAGATTCCAGCATTTTTGCAGCCCAAACGACCTTCTCATAGCATTACTCTGTTTCCAGGTCTGGTGATAGCCCCTTCTACGGCACCAGGTAAACCTTTGGGGGCTGAAGCCTTTCAAACTTCCGCTATTGTTTTATCTTCATATCGGCATTGTTACAACTACTCTAATTACCTCTTTTCTGTATTAGAACTTTTTCATACTATTTTCTTCCTGCACCTTATGCTGTTTTAGGTTAAATGTTATACTTTTCCCTGCAAAAATAAAATTAACCAACTATATAGGGACCAAATTCCAGACATAAATTTGGATTACCATCTTAAAACTCTACAGGCTCCATAAGCAAACTGCATGTTTAGCGGAAGCGCTTCAATTGTTTGTTTCAACGGCCAACTGCTACATCTAATCAATCTTAGTGGCTTTACGTGAAATTAATCTTGATTTTTTACATGTTATTTCAGAGCAGATTGGGGACTTTCCTCTTTCCTCTTACTAATATAAACGGTGCAGTTACGGATTATGTAGCACACGACGATAGGTCAAATGAAGTTCTACAGAAAATCTAATCTATTTTAATCGAACTATGCAATTTATTCGTGAAAAAATTGTAAAGCTGCAGATGGCCAACGGGAGCAAGTTCAAGAATCAATTTCCTGCTGAAAATTGCGTAGGTACGTGATCTGATTCGTCTTAAACGCTTCTCATGGCTTGCTCTATTTTGTGCCTCGTAATAAACCATTAACTGGCACATAAATTACACGGGCGAGTTGTATCTTCCCAAGCCACACTCACAAATTATCCGACGAAAATATGAGGCACGGTCTCTCAAATTTAAGGTGTAATCAATTTACTGTGAATTAATTTATGGGTTATGGTAATTAACCGGAGGTATTCCGCGCTCGGTCGCAGCGTTCCGAAGTGTCAGAGGTCACACTCTTCTCTAGTTTATGGATAAAGTTGACCTACAAATTCGAGTACTAATCAGCTGCAAAAACGAGACCTAGAAGTCGTTGTTAAATTAAATGTCACGTTATTCGCTGCATCGGAGCGGACCATTGCGAACCGGAGAAAGCGGTAATGGTAATAAGGTTGCGCCTGTGCGCAACGTCTTGTATGCTGTCCGAGACGGTCGGGTATTAATAAAAAAAATATGCTTTCATTACGACAAAAACAAAATTTATTATATGAGTGGGATAAAGTAAAAGCAGATGTAAGTTACAGTCCGTTTTGAAGAAATTTGTCAAAAACAGGCTTGGTATAGTATATCACATTTCTCCAGTCTTTATGATGCAGCGAAGACCAGGCTATTTTGAATGCACGAGTGACATTAAACGATTCATAGAAGAACGTAAATTTTTGTTCAGCATGCCATTTTGGTAAGAACTGCCATTATGAAAATACAGCAACTTTCATTTGCAAGATAAAGAAAATTCATAACTAAAAATAGATTAGACATTATTACTCATATTTCCGTAACAGTTTTGTTTCATTAATATTATTTGCAGTAGTATTACTTCGAACCGAAGTGTACGAAGTATTGAAACTCCCTCATATCGAAAACCACTCTGAGTCAAATATCTCTAAAATACGTGCCAACCGACTAATGAACCCGCTATATCAAATCTCCGTCTCGGCCGTGCGGATCTTTTGGTGAAGACCCCAGCCCACTAGATTCCTCCCCCGTATTGGGGGGTGCCTAAACGTGCTGTGCGGGGTATGTATGTTTGTATGTGTACACGATTCCGGTCGCCAGGAACCTTCCTGAAGTCTTGGATCGTTTTCATACGATAGGTCCTCCAAAATGAAGGCAACGTCAACTTTTGAGGTATGGTCGTCGGCATAAAAAATTTGTTTAGGGTTTTTTTGTTTGTTTTGATAAATAACTGGTTCATAACATTTCATTGTATTTAGCGAAACGGAGTGATGTTGAGTGTCCAAGTATTCTTGGAAAGCACGAAAGGGCGCTTTTCTTGGGGGGGGGGGGGGGGTGTACCGTATTTTTCTGTTGTTGAAGCTGGCTAATTGTACTTTTTAGTAGGTTGACTTTAGCAATTTTTAAATATAAGAAACATTTTCATACCCCCAACGGTGTTGTAGCTTCATTTAAGGGTCATAATTATATATCCAGGTCCACTCGCTTTTATTTAAGATGTCTGCTGAGAACTGCATCCGTGATTTTTTTTCAACTTGCGTCTGCTTCTACTGTTGCTGACTCCAGCGGTTTGACAATTTTCTGACACCTCATTATGATGCAACCTGTAATCCATTGTAGATGGATCAATTTCTAGTCCTTGCTAGATCTTGTTCTATGGATTATATTATAATTTTCCGTTAAGAGTTTTAATTTTTATCTTGTAAATCACAGCGACTAGCAATTAACTGTATATATTGTAGGAGCATCATCGCTGAAAGTTATCACTGCATGTTGGGTGGTTTGCCCATATGTCAAACTTCTCATGAGTAACATCATCCGAAAAGCATTCTGTTGCACCTTTATATGCTGGGTGGGCTACTAGCCCTTTACTACTTATAACTGCAATACAACATATACTTATCATAACAACACAGATACCCAGTATTTATCTAAAAGACATATTGATCAGCGTTTTTGCGCCTTTATAACTAAACCAATTGACAGTTAATTCTCATAGCTGTACGTTTAAAGGACAGTAATATGAATTAAATCGTAATATCTAAGTGACATTATTTTTGTGTATGGTAACTGCCTTAGAAATTAAAATGCAGCATTATCCAAGAAACAGGGCCCTATCTAGAAATATATACTCTGCTAAGATCTTAACTTCTACAGTGCCGCGGAATTTTGACGCACACGAGTAATGAGAGGGGCGATATTTAGTTCTGGTTGCGGTCGCGGCTGGCAAATGCGCGACACCGTTAGTTCTTTCCTGAAGTCTCCCATAACAGCAGGGGAGCTGCCGCTAGGCAGAGCGGGCGTCTCGCGTCCGGCGCGTGGGCGCAAATTAAGTGCATTATGTTCGATGCATCATGAATAATTTGGATTATGGAGTTAAGTAAGCAGAGAGAAGCAACAAAGCTGGACATGCAAACTCAGACGCTTTTCGTATTATACTCGGTGCGAATATTTAAGTTAATTAGTGCTATCGTATGTAAATAATCGGTCTCAATCGAACTTCATACTGCTTTGAAGAGGTTGTTTGGCCTTGCCATCGTTGGCTACTAGTCGCCGAACTCAAACGAACAGCTATGGTCGAATTGTTCGTACAACAGTACATTTTTGATCTCGTTACGTGTCCCAGGTCAAATACCCGCATTTTTTCGCTATGGGTACAATCTCCGTAGGCCAGTCGTGCCCAAAATTAATACCCGCATCTCTGTCGTCCTAGTGAGTCATGCCTCAGACTTGGAGACAGCCCTCCCATCCCATCAGACTTCACAACTTTCAACTACAGGTGTAGGGTAGTTTTACCTTAATGTCGGTAATGTTGACACATATAGCTAAATATTTCTGGTTCTTTCTGACAGCTTGTAGTTAGTGAATGTTTATCTCTCTCTTTCTAGTAGCTAGAGATTACCTACATTTATAACCAGAAGTAAATAAATTGAATATTATTATTGTATGTTTGTTAGTCAAGTGTTCGCTTTACGAAGCTTGAGTTCCCTCCCGTCAGGTAGGGTCTCGAACATTGTGTTACGGTATTAAAACAACTTTACGACACCCACCCAAGGTGAGCATCGCACCACGGAATCAGTCCTGGAAAACTGGCACACTTGCCCTGAGATTTGCTAAAAACAGGCTAAAGGCCACGGCTGAAACGCTCAGGGAGTCGGGCGTGAGTCACACGATACGTTCTGGGCAAGCGTGTTGAGGCATATATATAGGGTACGTCAAAATTATGAGGGCGCCACCAAGCCTGTCTTAACCCGAATAACCGGGCCTGGGCGGTTAGACGGGGGCGAAGTATTCAAGACACTCCGTCGATAGGGGTACTCGTGAATTGTAAACTCACACAACGATTTCGTGATGGCAAAAATACTTAGATCATGAAGGGGACTTTTTCAGCCACGGCAATGTCACCACCAAGCCTACCTGCACGCTCTGATCTCACTGGCTCCATCGTATATTCATCTCCTCAATGATGGCCGCACACTGAAACAGAACATGCACAAAGCGACCAAGAATAAAGCGTCTCTTAATTAGATAAGCGTCTATTGGTCCAGTCTTACATTGGGGCAGCAAAGGGTGCCGCAAACATTGCGTTAATTCTTATAAATAAGCGTCAGCTGATGGGCGCACTACGGTTACTAAACAACACCCATAACTGTACAAAATCAAAAGCAGTTTGACATAGGTATGAGTCCCACAAAGGGAACGTTTGTTCATAAAAATGCTCACATGATAATTTGGGCAAACACAGCAAAGCCCAAGTGAGGGAAGTGATTAGATCAAAAATGAGCGAGCGACGCCACTTCGCGACAACAATTTAAGATGCGAAGGGTACGTTTTTAACGGTGCACAAGATTTCACAGTTATTCACATGATTAAGCGCACAGCTCGCGCACGAGAAGTTAGTATGGTTCAATGGTTACAAATACCTTAATTTTATTGGTGACGATCCAAGGGATCAGCATGCGGTCCAGCTTGCGGGAAACAGGTTGCCTGTGGCAATTCATTCGCCGCTAAAACGGTCGACTTGTGAATGGTCTGGATGCGCCCAAAATGGCGACAAAGGCTGGCGCTTCAACAAACGCCGCTACGACGGCCAAACTAGCCCAAGTGATGTCCTACCTCAACGGAATCCTCGCACAACGAGCTAAAGGGAACACTCCCTTACGTGACGACGTAGAACCGGGCATGGAATTCCATCACACCTACGCCTTGGCGTAATAAGATCGCCGCTAACGACACACACACCTCCCTTGTTCAATCGCCTGAGTAGAACTGCCACTTAAGGCGAAACAGTTTATCAAATACTTGCTGAAGCAGCACGAGACGGGAAAAGGCTGACGCCCCCGCCAAGGGCGGGAGCGCCGCACGAACACACACACTATCCGACCTCTTATTAGACCGACGGCTCTCGGCTGAATGCCCCGCAAGGAGCGTTACGACGCTTGAAGTGGCGTGAGCCAAAACGGCGTTACCACGTGACCCTCGACAGCCAATGGCGAGGCGCCCAATAAAACGAATAAGTGCCGGTGACAAAGACAGCCAATGGCGAGGCGCCCAATAAACAAATAAGGGCCGGTGACAAAGACAGCGCGAGGCCTCGCAGTCACACCAACAGCGTAAATTCTAGAAGGTTCGGAAATCCTGCGAGCGTTAACACCCGATTGTCAAAGTACCAACAAAGGGGTGCCCCGGATGACGAGAAATACTGCGCTTGAGGCCAACTATGTGCAAAATCATTATTATGGAATTAGGCGATGAAGCCAAATAAGTAACTAAAAGGGTTTAACACACGGGCACGCTGCCCTAAAGCCTAGGTGGCTAATTAAAATACAAAATGACCTGACAATTGTCAACAGATAGGTTGAATTGTGTTCAGCCTACTAGGTTTGTTAAAGTATAGCTTCTAACGGTAACCTCACTTTAGGCCAATTTTCCTCAGATACTAATAAATTATATAGCGATCAGCAATGGGTGCTCAAGATACTTTGCCCTGTCGTCTTATGTGTTCAATATGGATTATTATATGTACACTGTATTTGCATATACTCTGCATGCAGGTGGATATCAGGTAAATTCACAGCTGTACCATCGTTAATCACACCCCCCTTCGCCGAAGTCTCTCTTGCAGCTAGAATTCATAATCCAGTGGCGCCTACGAAATTACCGAATTTCTACGTCTTTTCTGAATTGATTTAGACAGAAACACCCACGCTTTCAGAATAAAAACGCGCCTGTGTCTTACTCTAGCTAGCTGGTGGCACATTTGGATTGCTTACTAATCGTAAATCCATTTTAGAGTGTAACAACTGAAAACTTTCATGTTAGGCAAAGAAGACTAAGCAGGACCTTAAGAATAGGTATAATTTCAATCTGAAGAATTTTAAGTGCAAATAGGTTGCATTTCTATCACGTTTTTCTTATTCGGAATTTTAAGAATCATGCCGGAGCAGATAGCTATAGCAGTCGTTATTATGCACAAGAATATTCATACTGAATACCTGCAACTCAATTTTAAAACGCTTTCAGGGAAAACTTTTAGTGGCCAAATATGTTTCTATTTTCTGCAAAATTCGCTGCCTGAGTTATTTGAAGTAATTCTATTTAACATAAGGCAGAAAATATGGTTTAAATATGATAGTGTGCCCTTGCTGTTACAATTAGCTCTCAATTGATTTAATGTCATAGAATCGCAATGACTCTCAATCAATATGCCTTAAAATCAAATATTAATGGTCGATATTTTTTAGGCCAAGCTGAGATTTCAGGCCGCCAATGGCTCTTTAATGCACGCGGCAGAAGGGGGAGTAACAATTCGCTTCATCGAACACCTTCACGCGTCAATATTTTAGCGCGGGGAATCGATCTTCAGTCCGGCAATTGACTGCAAGCAGAGAAGTTGTCAGTAGGTGATCTCTATGGCTGTTTGGCAAAGCCTTAGCCTACGAATTTTGGACGATCTGTGTCAGATGCATGCAGCTTCTTGAAATGCAGTCTACCAATCTGAAATCCCGGTGCCGTTCCGTTTGAGTATCGCGGACTTGCATATTTAAAGAAACTGTTTAGCGTTCCGCCGACGCAGTCCTGAAAGTTCTCCCGTGATATCGCGTGTAGAATAACTCCAAGTCGTCGTCAACAGTCTTGAAGCTACGTTTGGTTTTATCGAAACCCGACAGTCAAGTACGGCTCAGCACCCGGCGATTTTTGCATCTTACCGTTGAATGGACTGCTACACCTAGCTAAATTAAATATTTTTTTATTTTTTTTTTGTTTTGACAGTTTACAATTTACAATCTACATCAAATTAAATATGATTTATTATTTAGCATTGCATCCGGGATTTACCGCCAATTTACTAAGCTGAGCTTGAGTTATCGCTAATTTTGTATGTGTTTTAACAAGTAAGTAAGAAGTGCAGTGACTCCAGCGCTCTGCGACGGTTAATCAAAAGCTTTCCCTTGTACAATTATTTTTCAGGCGAACACGTGTGAAGTTTTTGCTTATCACGCCCGATGTGACGTCACTAATAGTAGATAGAATTCTTAGGAATTGTTTTTCATCATTGTTTGCTGCGGTTCTGGTCCTCCATTGGTGAATTTCTTAATTTAATGTACGATTTTTATTTGTAAAGCGCAATGCAGTGCATATTTTGCATATAAGCTATTTCAGGTCATGAAACAAGCTAGGTCCAAATCTCGGACTTGAGCACGCATATTTTCCATTACCGAGAGGATGGTGGAATGTACTCATTAAACCCCGTTCTTTAAGCCTATGATCCATTTCCATCCCACTGAGCAACTGGACCCATTTTGAGACTTGTTGCAGGACGTAAAAGAAATGGAAGACAGATGGAAAACAGACTGAGCGTTTCCTTCTAGTTTCTGATTTTTGTCTGGACTATATTTTCCGTTTATTTTTTATTGATTGTCAGATTTTAGCTGATTACAAAAGTTTCTTTCGTCTTACTTATAATATCTTACCCGTTATTATTATTATCAGTTAGAACTGCGATATCATCCGCATACCTCAACAGTAAATATTTATTTTATTTTCTAATCTTTATTGAATATTCTTTCAATATAAAATTCAACGACCACTGTTTTATAAAATACTGTTGAGTTGAGTAGTATACACTCGAGTGTTACCTTACTGGATGATATTCTTCCAGCCCTCGATGTAAGATATTGGCTCTAAAACTGCAAACAATATATAAACTTTTGTGAATATTGCATTCAATGTCAAACTTTTTGAGTCTACGGATTGTTCTGGATCCATAGGTTATAAACTAAGTCGATAACGATTTTAAAAACTACGTTTTTGTATACTGATCTGGTAGATACTATCTAGCACTTTAGCAACGAGTCCGGTAGGTAGGTTCTTATAGCCTAGGCCGGAAGCACTTAACGACAGCCCTTGACGACGTCCGGTAGCACTTAACGACGCTCTTGACGACGTCCGGTAGCACTTAGCAACGCCTATGATCATAGGCGCCGACTCCGTGGGTGCTCCGGTGCTCAAGCACCCACGAGATAAGGTTAATGGGTGCTGAGCACCCATGAGAAAGTTCCCCTAATATACATATACTAATATTTCTCAATTAGTGATGGGAAGTTTCGATACTTTTGCGAACTCGTTCATTCCAATCCCATTCCGTGGAACGAGTCCGTCGGATTCGTTCCTCGGAACGAAATTGAAGTTGAAATGTCCATGCAGACGCCCGCGGTACCCGGTCACTTGGATCCGGATCTCGGAACGAACAAAGCGGTGGCTGCGCTTATCGCGATCTCGGCTTCTCGGTAAAGACCGTATTAGTGACTAGCAGGAAATTCAAAGCAATCTGGAATCCTATGTAGAAGATCCAGATCAAAAACTGCATGATATTAACATTATAAACATAGGTAGAAATTGACATTCGAACTCAACAAATTGTTAAGGCAATTTTCCTATTGTCCTGCAAAATATATAATTTTTCTGTAGCATGATATAAATGAATAGCCAAAAATCTTTATATTTGCAAAAAGTAGTTTGGCCATGTTTCCATTTAAATTTTCATTGAAAACGTTTGTTTAAAGCGGGAAGGTATAATCCTGACCTCACTAATGCTGGTTTTTAAGTAGTATTGGTAATTGGTTCCCATTCCATTCATCTCAACAAATGTAATAGTACAGAATGTACTACATCAAACAGGTTCCAATTTTCACTTCGTTTTTTGTTCATTTTTACAATAACAATGATTCACTTGGCGAAAAGACAAGTAGAACAGAAATGGAGCAATAATCGGAATACACTAATACAGACCTAGTATTCAGCAAGCAGTTAAACAAAGCAGACGTGCTGTGTGACCGTGACGTGATAGTGCTATCATTTTATGGACGCTCTGATAAGTACTGAACTTAGTTATTTTGTTTGCTATTTATACATTTATATTGCCTGGTGAAACATCTTACAAAGACTATTCGCAAAGTTACCAATTCGCCATGCAACCTTCCTGGGCCGCTCCAGGCTTCGGGGGCGGCATGGTGCCTAATTATAATTATAATTATACTTATAATCCTAATCAAATTCCCAACTACATGCAAAATAATTCCTACTTTAATCAACAATCACCAGAAATGAGAAACCTGCAATTCTTACCACATTATCAATTTGTAAACAACATGCTGCCACAAAATTTATTGGCTTCGCACCCTAGTACCTCAACACATAACACACCTATAACATCAAATGCTGCTTCCCAACAATCTGTAAATGATACTAACTCAAACGTAGATATGTATGAATGTTCCGACTCCGAAAGCGAGGCAACTACCAAAGAAAACCCGTGGCAGAATGTAACCAGGAAATACAAACGGAAACGTGTACAAGTTCCCCCAAATCCAAGCCAAGCCAAAGTACCACAAGCTGAAAGTCAATCAAATAGATTTAGCCTACTATCAAATGAAAATATCACAGTTGAAGAAACAGGCACACCAACAGAAAATAATGCAACCCCCAAACCTCCTCCAATTTTTATACACGGAGTCGAAAACTACCCAGACATGATCATATGTTTAAACTCTGTTTTAAAGCCAGAAGAATATACATCAAAAGCCATGATTGATAATGTTGTTAAAATAAATGTATCTTCGATTGATAAATACCGCAAATTAAGTAAATTCCTACAAGACAAAAAAATAGTGCATCACACGTATCAGTTAAAACAGGAAAAAGCATATCGCGTAGTGATTAGACATCTACATCCTTCCATCCCTACTAATGAAATAAAAACCGAATTGGAGAAACTAAATCATAAAATCAGAAATGTATATAACATAAAGAGCAGAATTAACAAATCACCACTGCCTATATTCTTTGTCGATATCGAACCGGCAGAAAATAACAAATCGATATATGATTTAAAATATCTACTAAATATGGTCATTAAGGTAGAACCCCCAAGAAAACGCACTGAGCCCGTACAGTGCATGAGATGCCAAGCGTATGGACACACAAAGGCATACTGTTTTAAACCATATGCGTGTGTCAAATGTGGAAAAAACCACAACTCAACAACATGTGTAAAAACAAAAGACACTCCGGCAACGTGTGCATTGTGCAGAGGAAATCACCCCGCAAGTTATAAAGGGTGCAGAATCTATCAAGACCTCTTCCAAAAGAGAAAGAATATTGTACCAATATATCAAAACACCACCTACGCTCAAACAGTAAAAAGAAACATTGAATCAACTGCAACCCATTCACAGCCACAATCACAAACAGAAGTCACGCTTACCAAATTTCTGGAGGAATTTAAAAATATGTTTCAGCAACTCATGCACCAAAACAGTATGGTTCTTTCTATGCTTACTACTGTCGTCAACAAATTAACTTCATAATGGCGGGTTTTCTTCGAATAGTGCAGTGGAATGCCAATGGCTTGCAGCAACATAAAGAAGAAGTAACTACATTTCTGAAATTGAACAAAATTGACGTCATGCTTATATCCGAGGCTCATTTCACTGACAGAACTTATATTAAAATCCCAGAATATGAAATTTATCATACCAAATATCCAGACAGAACGGCGCATGCCGGAACTGCAATTCTCATACGAAATACCATAACACATCATGAACTATCGCCATTTGAAGAAGACTATTTGCAAGCCACCACTATCCAAGTGAACAACTTACCTAGCCCTGTGACACTGTCCTCTATCTACTGCCCACCGAGACACAACATTTCTCAAGAAAAATTAACACGCTTCTTTGAAACTCTGGGCCCGCGATTCATAGTTGGAGGGGATTTCAATTCGAAACATACTTATTGGGGAAGCAGACTGATTACCACCAGAGGTAGGGTGCTTTTTAAAGTTACCCAAGACAAGAAATACATGCCCATATCTACTGGAAAACCCACCTACTGGCCGACAGACAATAGAAAGATTCCAGACTTACTGGATTTATTCATTACTAATGGAATATCTAATAACTACGTCAAAATCGAAGATAGCTATGATCTGTCATCAGATCATTCCCCAATAATCCTAACAATAAGTGCTACTATTATAAGCAAAGAAAACCCCCCAACCATTGTTAACAGAAATACAAACTGGAACACATTCCGAGAATACATATTGCACCATCTAAACTTAAACATAAGAATAAAAACAACCGATGAACTAGAAGAGGCCACAAATCACTTAATCACAATCATTCAGCAAGCAGGATGGAATTCTACGCCCTTACAACACCATAAAGATCAGAACAACATCCCATTGCAGATAAAACAACTAATAGCTCTAAAACGCAAAGCGAGAGCTACTTGGCAGCACACTCATAACATAATAGATAAAAGAAAGTACAACTGCTTAGCTAATAAACTAAAGCAATCACTTAAAAACCTGCGCAATGAACAATTCAAACAGTATCTAACAAATCTCGCAGCTAAAGATCAATCCATCTGGAAAGCCACCAAAAGTTTCAAAAGACCTCAAAAATCGATACCGCCAATAAGAAACGAAACAGGTAACTGGGCTAGATCAGAGCTTGAAAAGGCCGAAACATTCGCACGGTACCTTGCTGAAGTTTACAAACCTCATACTGTAGACGTAAATGATGAAATTGAAGAGTATCTTGCTGCTCCTTTTCAACTATCCCTACCTATCCGAGCCTTCTCGCCTTCAGAGATAAGCAATGAAATCAGATATTTAAATAGTCATAAAGCTCCTGGGTATGATCTAATAACTGGAAAGATGTTAAAAGAGTTACCCAAAAAAGGAATAACAGGATTAACAATAATATTTAATTCCGTCTTACGCCTAACATATTGGCCAATCCAACTAAAATTTGCTCAAATCATCATGATATTAAAACCAGGTAAACCTTGCAACGAGACTTCCTCATATAGACCCATCAGCCTTCTCCCAGTTATCTCCAAATTATTAGAAAAGCTATTACTAAGAAGACTACAAGAAGATTCATTGCTAGAAGATTGCATTCCTAAACACCAATTTGGTTTTCGGCATGCACATTCGACTATCCAACAGTGTCATCGGGTCACCGATGCTATAAATAAAGCCTTCGAGAAGAAACAGTACTGTTCTGCCGTGTTTTTAGACATAAAGCAAGCCTTTGATAGGGTATGGCATAAGGGTCTCCTATTTAAAATCAAAACTATTCTTCCCTATCAATACTACCTATTACTCAAATCCTACTTAACAGAACGCTACTTTCAAGTAAAAATTAATAACAACACCTCTAATCATTACCAAATCAACTCCGGAGTTCCACAGGGCAGCGTGTTGGGCCCTACGTTATATATTCTCTACACGGCAGACCTGCCCACAGCCAACGAGATAGTAACATGCACCTTTGCAGATGACACAGCTATCCTTGCTTGTGACAGTTCTCCAGCAATAGCTACCCAGAAATTACAGTTACACCTAGATATCATTTCTCAGTGGATGCAAAAGTGGAAAATTATGGCGAACGAAAATAAATCAGTTCACGTTACATTCACGCTAAAAACACAACAATGCCCAACTGTTATCCTGAACAACAAACCCGTTATCCAGGTAGATGAAGTTCGATATTTAGGTATGCATCTAGACAAAAAACTCAAATGGAAAACGCACATCTTGAAAAAGAGAAAAGAATTAGATATTCGAGCTAAGAAAATGTACTGGCTAATAGGAAAAAATTCATGTCTGTCCTTAGAAAATAAGCTCCTAGTTTACAAAACCATTCTAAAGCCCATATGGACTTATGGGATAGAACTATGGGGATGTGCCAGCTATTCAAATATAGATATTCTGCAGAGATATCAATCTAAAACGCTACGACTAATCACAGATGCGCCATGGTTCATCTCTAACCGAACCCTACACGAAGACCTAAAGGTTCCATACATCAAAGAGGTAATTACGCAATACGCTGAGAGACATAAAGTTCGACTACAGTCCCATTCGAATGAAATGGTCCAACCTCTAGTTGACGAAACATTCCATAGAAGACTGAAGCGAAAGTGGCCATGTGATGCAGTAGCTAGTGATAATTAAATAATGTAAATAATAAAATATATATTTAGTTCATATTAGGGATATTACCGCTGGGTATGATTCCCTCCATGTTTTAATTATTGCCAAACAATTAGCTTATAGAAATTATTGTATTAAGTTTTAATTTTCTGATTGCTAATAAAAGTGATATTAAAAAAAAAAAAAAAAAAAAAAAAAACTAATACAGACGAAGAGTGTTACAGCCGCTATTCAGAGGAAAAAAATTGTAAACAAAAAAACCTTGTGTTGCAAATTGCAAAGAATAAAAACGTGATAAATAGGCAGTTCATTTTGCTTAGTATCTTTGTTTTGGTCAGTGGTCACAACTTGAAATCAAATGGATACCTACAAAGTCGCCAAAAGCCATAAATCACTGATAACTGATAAAAAAGCATGCAACTTCGGCCGTATCATGTGTCGCCTTTCGACGTCGAACTTCTAAAACGAAGAAGGTGAAGAGGTAGCTAATTGTAAGGGGGGAAGGGAGCTGTTTGGGGCAAATAACTTGTGCTTGTGTGACAACAGTAACAACTAGGTTACTATTATTTTATATGAAAAAGTGGACGACGTGCACCGTTCAGTCATACTGTAGATACAATTACGGACGCTGGACAGCGTCCCGTCATATTTGACGTTCAGTAATATGACGTTGCTCAGCGTTAGTGTCCTTCAACGTGTTAATTTTTGAGGTTAGTTTACTTTATTTAAGTTTGTTTCCACGACTCACAGCTTTTTGTCTTTTCGTGTTCGTGATTTGATGTGATGTTGGGTAAATTGAAAAGTTGTACTTGTGGGTTGTGGAGAATTTGATGGTTGTTTTCTAATTTTATTATTTATCATTGGTGAAAGTAACTTTTAAAGGAAAATTTAAAATAAGTTAAAGACATTTATCGTCATTGGTGTTGTTATAGACTGTTAACCAAATTAATTTTAGTATCATTACGAGATTCATTACTGCACTCATTTTATATAAAAAAATACATTGAACCAGAATTTACTGATAAAGATAAAATATTGAATAATATACGTTTGCTTATGGCGCTTAACGAGACTCGTTTTATTGCCGCAATACTCGGCTTACCGCCTCGTTTTGGCAACCAAACTCGTTTCGTTAAGCTGCTCATAATAAAACTTGTATCGTTAATATCTATTACCTAATCAATTTAAAATTTTCTTTTCCTTTAAAATTTTAATATTTTGATAACGGGGCTCTAATTTTCTACTCTATACGTACTCCTTGTATATCGTTTCCGGTTTTGTACCTACTTCGGACTTTGGGTTTACTTTGGTGATGGTTTATATTTATTTACTTAGGAGTGAAACTGTGGAACTGGGAACTGGGCCGTTTCGCCGATCTTTGTTTGAAATGGATAAATTTTTAATTCGAAAACCAAAGGAGGGAACTAAATCAGTTTCTTCCCCCGCCACAATTAGTTGCTCAGCTTCAACTTCTAAAGAGCAAGTTCAAGTTTTAAATGTTGCTTCTGATGCTCCTCCTGTTACTGTTACAACTAAAAAAGGACGCAGCTTCCAAAAGAAATGGATGCTTACATATAAATGGATAACTTATGCAGAAGATGTAGATAAGGTTTATTGTTCAGTATGTAAAGAAGCGGAGTATGTTTGCCAAAAAAATCGTCACGAGATGATGAATCTCTGAAATCATTTACAGAAGTTGGCTTTTCTGCTTGGCAGAAAGCATTAGAAAGATTTCAAAAACACGAAAAATCAGATGTTCATCGTTTTTGCGCTATGCACAAAGCTAATTTAGAACGCGGTACTAATGTGCACTCAATGATATCAAAAAGCAAAGAAGAAGAAATGAAACAGGCTAGAGTGGCACTTTTGAAAATGATTAGTAGTTTAAAGTTTTTGATGACAGGAGGGCTTGCTATCCGTGGCCACGAAGATGAAAATTCGAATTATATGCGTTTGCTTAGATTAAGGTCCGAAGATATTCCTGAATTATTCTCTTGGCTCAAGCGAAGCAAGTATAAATGGATGTCTCATGATGTTACAAATGAACTATGTACCATATTAGCTCACGAAGTATTGAAAAAAATGGCGAGATTTGTACAGGACGCGCGCTATTACTCTTTGATGATAGACGAAACGAGTGATATTTCCAACCACGAACAAGCATCAATATGTTTTCGTTATATAAATTCTAAACTAGAAATTCACGAATTATTTTTTGGATTTTATGAAACTGCTTCTACAACATCTGAATCACTGTTTAGAATCTTAAATAATGTTTTGTATAGATTTAATTTTAGCATTAAAAATTGTCGAGGTTTATGCACTGATGGTGCAGCAAATGTTAGTGGTGCACTAACGGGTCTTCAAGCCCGTGTTAGAGCTGTTGAGCCTAAAATTATTCACGTTCACTGTTTAGCTCATTCATTAAACATAGGGCCGGTTGCAGAAAGCTATGTTAAGTCTCGTGTTAGCTAACGCGACGTCAAAGTGAACAAAAACGAATCAAATCTCAAATGCTTATGGTAACTAATACATTAGTAAACAAAATTTGATGCGATTTTGTTCACTTTGACGCGATGTTAGCTAACACCAGACTTAACATTGCTTTCTGCAACCGGCCCTTAGTTGTTCAAGATTCGATGAAACAAGTAACTGCAGTTAGAGACTTTTTGGCGACTATAAAAGAGCTTATTGTGTTTGTGCGTGGCTCTCCGAAACGTCAGGCATGTTTCGAACAACTTCAAGCAGCTGATGATTTTAATTCCGATTCTGAACTTCAAACTCTTCGTCCATTTTGTCCTACAAGATGGTGTTGCCGAGTATCTTCTCTAAAAACTGTTTTAAATAATTACAATGAACTGCTCATATTTCTTACAAATATTGAAACTGAGAAAACAGATGCCGGCGCGAAAGCTAAAGGATTTAAAAAAAAATTATATTCATTTGAATTTGTTTTTATTATTCAATTCATCATAGACATTTTTGATCGCATTGAAACACTAAACGCTTCTCTTCAAAAAGTCTCATTGCATTTGCAGAAAGCTGTTGAAATGGTCGAACATGTAAAGAAAACTATACCATCCTTTCGAACAGAAGAAAAATTTCAGTCTATTTGGAAAAGAAGTTTAGATTTTTTCCAAAAATTTAGATATAAACGAACCAAAGATTCCAAGACAGAGAAAACAGCCAAAAAGATATGATGATGGAAGTGACCCGCATGTGTTCTCTACTCCAACTGCTTTCTATCAAAAAATGTTTTTTGAAGTAGTAGACACAGTGATAAACTGCCTTGGTGATCGCTTTAATAAGAATTCAATGACACATTTGAGGAATATAGAAAATTTCTTGTTAAAAAAGGGGAAAAAGATTACGAATATGTAGCTGAGTTTTATTCGGATGACTTTGACAAGGATCGTCTAACTCTTCATCGGGATATGCTTCTCGATATCTCCCAAGGAAAAAATGTAATTATTGAAAATCTTGGTGATGCTGTGTTATTTTTATCATCAAATGATGCTGTAATGGAATTAATACCTGAAATTGTAAAGTTTGTAAGAATATTACTTACTATTCTTGTGTCAACATGTACTGCTGAGAGGTCATTTTCCGCTTTACGGAGAGTGAAAACTTACTTAAGAAGTACTATGAGTCAGCGTCGGTTAAATGATCACACATTGGTACATGTTAACAGACAATTGGCAGAAGAAGTAGATGAAAATGACATAGCAGACATTTTCATACACAAAACAACAGTTCGTCAAAATACATTTTTTACAAGAAGGCAAAAGTAATTTGACTGGTGTTGTGTTGCGTGTTACAAATGTTAGTATTAAGGAGTTGGGTGTATGCCTATTATAGGCAGCCTATACTTTATGTTTGTATTTCTTATAGGTAACTAATAGAATACTTTTTTTACTTTTATCAAAGGTCTTATTTCATATTATTATTATTACACTATAGACGTATAATATCAGGTAGGTATACGCCAAAATAGGAAAATGAAATTTAAACACTTAAAAAGCTTACCTTCTCCGAAATTCAATCGAGGCAGAGAACGCATTGCATACAATGTCTGTATATAAAAAAGTTCAGGACAATAACTTCTAAAGAAAAATAATGTATACAAAAATCACAGGACAAATCCCCGGATCCCCCTTTTTGCGGGGGACTCCGCCGCAACCCTCCCTTTCGTCATTTTCTCTGGCGAGCACCCCTGGCAATTTCTAAAAGTCGGCGCCTATGCCTATGATTCGTCTTATACGTTTTACAGTACTGACATATATTGTTGCTGGCACTGTCAGTCGATGTCATGTTCGAGGTTAGCAGGTTAGGCTTTTCGTCAGTCTGACACCAACTGACGCAAAACCTAACCTCAAATTTGACATAGACAGCGTTACCAACAATTTATAACCTTGCTGGTTCATGTGTCTCGCCCTAACGGGTTCGACAGTGATGTACCAGATCGGCCATAATGTCGTAAATAACTATTTTTTACTCTTTCCTTGACTTACGGTTGTTTTGTTTTTATTGATAATAAAACCATACAACTGGAAATGAAACTATATGTCAGGTATTTTGTGCAGAATTTCTATTCTTTAAAGTGAGAAGGCTTATGTTTTTGTTATTTGCACACCTTTTATATCTACAGGATGTTGCATTTTCAAAGAAAAATCTCCAACTTCTTTTTCTTGGGGTTCCATATATTCCTCGGTCATCTCGAACTCTTCTTTCTTTCGAGTTTGTAATTATTGACTTTTAATGTCAGTCTTGTCTTGTTTCATTCTACTTATGTGCTCTTTCGATCATCGTTTATTTTCTTCTATTTGATCATATATATTAAATATTTGTCGTTTTTCTCTTACGTCTATATTTCTGATGCGACCATCCCTTGAATGTGTTTTTACTAATCTAAAAAAATTCGTTTATTTGATTTATCTTTTCGTTTTTTATTTAATAGGTCTTATTTCAATATGTAAACGAATTGAATCGATCTTAAATAAATTTAGTTGAGTATCTTTTGGCGTTTTCTTCTTCAAACATCTGTTGAAAGTCCCATATATTTCTAAATCTGTTTGGTTTATTTTAGACGTCTTTGGCATACCCGTAGTGTGCTATTTTGCGGCCGAGGATGTTAAAATGAGTACTTGTCTTCTATAACAATCTTTTTCTTTTTGTTTTTTCCCACAAATACCATCACTTTCGCCTTCGTTACTGTGATCTTCATAGCATGCTCCTTACATATTCGATTTTGTAGATAAAGTCCCATTTGAAGGTAATTTTCATGTTCCCATTAAGTATCAAGTCAGCAGTGTAAAATATTACGTTGGGAACGGTGTATCTGTCCAGTTATACGCCCCCCCCCCTGAATTTTCATCTTGGACATGCGTGATGCATCATAGATATTGTATTGAAAAGTGTCGTACAGTCCTGTCGTTTATATTTAAAACTATGGTATTGTCGTTGTACATGCGTTTTACTGTAGTTATTAGTCATGGGGAATATATATTGTAATGATGCCCTTAACTAATATAAGGCTTTAGTAAAAATATAAATAATAAATAGGGCAAATCACCACGACTGATAAATATTAAATAGTTTCAATCAAGAATTTTGTGTCAATCTCAGGGCCAAAAAAATGATGTAATAATTATTAGCTCTTTGTATTTTATTTATTTGCAATAATTTGTAGCAAAACTCCGATGTAGCATAAGAAAAACTCTAATCTCAGGGCTAGGTTCAACAAAAAACTTTGTATTACAAATGCTTTGGTGTATGACAAATTAACCAGTGTAGTGTGGCAAACGCTCCGATTCGTTCTGACAGCTTTTTAACCTCAAAATTGATTGCAACAACAAATGATCTGCAGGTACAAGAAATTAGCGTAATCTGAATTTAAAAACACCAAAAATGGCAAGAATATATTAGGTAAATACTGCAAATTATGTGACGTAGCTTTCGGCTAACCTTGTATTGTTTCAGATGACGTAAACCGACGCGCTGATCTTCTTTTGTTTTATTTCCGGTAACGTCCCAAAATTTAAGGGACGCTACCTCGATAATTCGAATCTGGATAGATCTGGTCAGCTGGAATCACGTTCAACCCCTCGGACAATGTCCAATCTTGAAGAACTCCACGGTTTATGGGGCTTCGGCAACGCTTTCCTGTAGAATCCTACCTTAAGCGGAGAGCTTTATACGCTGGATACATTTTCTAGTAACGCCACGGCAATTACACACTTGGAAATGGCTCGTTGGTTCCTATTTCTATACCCAGGTACTCCTGAAGGTCTTCTCTACTACACGTAGTACACACAACTTTCGTTGGGCGACACAACATAACATTTTCAAGCTTGATGGGATATTATTAACAATTGACATTCTCGTTACCTAGTGATTACGATTTACATTTTTTCTAAGAAATGAGGTTTGATATCATGTTTAACTTATGAGCTATAGTTTTAATATACTGTTTTTGCTTAAATACTAAACTGTCTTTTCTTGGGGATTGTTACTTTAAACTTTGCTCTGCTTTTAATCACTTAGTTTAATTGCACTGATTCACATGACTTTATTTAGCACTGCACTAATTGTTTGTGTTCTCTCGATAGGTTGCCATATTTCATTGCTCTTTGCAATAATTGCATTGCTCATACTGCTCCTTTATTTGTGAGTTACCTTACCGTTGTTGGCTTATAAACTTTTAATACTCATAACTCTATGTACTTTCCGTACTTCACAAACCATCTTATTATTTCAAATTCATATTATTGTATCGATTTAACCAAACTCAAATCTGTCAGCTACACAAATTAAGCTATGCTTGCCATTTCGAGCACCAATTATTGCTGAAACTCTAAACTTAACCCTTTCGAATTCTGCCTTCTCTAATGCCAACCTTTCTCTCCCAAATTATAGTTACTGCTGCTCATATCAAGTGCATTTATTAGTGTCAAATACTGACTATCTTGCAATAAATAAGACATTTAATTCGGTGCTCATTTTGAAATTATTCATTTTCGTGTTAATTAGGTAATCAGAATTGCCGTGGGCAGTAAACTATTACAATATTTTTTTCATGATGCACCCTCTGTTAACGTAGCCATAGGCCTTCTCAAAATCTATAAAGACAAAATGAAAATGAAAATTGCATCCATCCGTTGTGGATTATCATTTCAAGTCATGTGTTAATTATTCTGGAATACATTCTTACCTATACTAAATCTTAAAATATATCAAGCTAGAAAGAGATTATTTTTGAAACTGCATGTAAGTCGGTAATGGTTCAACTTTCATTCCTCTTTTAAACTAATCCATTAAGCTGCAGTTCAAGTACTGAAAACAGCGAATTACTCGTCGCGGTTGGCTGGGGACGGGCCACACAGAGCAGCTACGGCCGCGGGCGGTTTTATAGAGTTATGAATTACCCAATTAACAAGTCGCATCTTTTCTATTAACGTCATGTCCGTCTAATCCAACACGCACGAATCCCGCTCACGCCCTAGTGTTTTATGGCCCTGCATATTGGCGAGGAGGCTCAAAACCGTGGAGGAACCACTAGCTTAATAGAATTACGATTTATGTCCTGGGCTCGATTGTCAGTGCACGTTTGCCCATAACTTACAGGGTATTTTATAATTAAAATTTGTTTTATTGCTTAATTAATTAAGACAGCCGCAGCTCAGCGCCTCCGCTTTTTTTCCAAGATTTCCTCGATAGAAAGCTCGAAAATGTGTTACATTTTGGAGCAACGTTTAAAAACACTTCTTAATAAGTTACCTGTAAAATTTTTTGCATGTAATATATCATGTACTTACTATGAGTCATACGGTGAACTGTGTGGATGCGAAAATGAATAAGTTATGGCCATGGTGTTGGTTTGGTTATCTTTATAGACGTGAGTGATACAAGAACACTACCCAGCAATTTTTTATCTGAGAAAACCTCCAATTATTATTCGGCAAATCTTAAGGTTGGTATTGTAGGTGGGGCCGGCATTTACAATAATTAATTGCTTTGCTTCAAAATTACTGCCATTAACGTCCCACCTAATTAAATATACATGAAATACATAATTAATAACGTTATAATCGTCGGGGAATCCAAACGGTATTACGTAAGAAGTTCAAAAGAGAGAAATTAAAGGATTCAATCTTATCAACATTCGAAACTGACACGAACTCACTGAAATGTTAGCTGTTGAATTTTATGAGAAATCAAGGTGGCTGTTGCTTGTTTGCTTTTATGTGATTGCATCGAATGACATTTTCCATAATTTTTATTCTTCATTAATTTTTGGACAGTTTATGGTTTTTTTTCTTGCAAATTTCGCCGTCATTTTATGGGGAAGTGCACATATAATTGTTTTCTGCTACAAAACCATTTAATATGCACATTAAATTAATTTTATTTGGAAAATGAACCCAATTAGAACGTTTTAGATATTTAATTGTGAATAGGCAGGCTGCTACTAAACATTTTAAACATTTCATTTTCTATCGTATAAGTTCAGACTTGGTTTCTAAATTTGATTTCCAATTTTTATTAATAGATAATATTTCATGCAGCTGTACTTGTTATACATTTTTTTTAAAAGGTTATAAAATGAAACCAATAATGTTGATTAATTGTTTACATTTTAATAAATTTGTGTAAAATTATAGGATACAATGTTTTAAACCGTAATTTTTGGAATAAGTATGTGGTGTTATTTGATAATTAAAATGTTGAGAATGGCTAATTTCAAAACAGATACTAACTTTTCTAAAATTGTAATCAGAAGTTATAAAGCAACCCTTAAGAATTTTCTTCTAACATCTAAAATCTTACTTCAGATCAAGAATTTTGCTTGGTGTAATTCTTATGAACTTTTGAATACGCCGATATGAATAAAATTTATACAGAGTTTTTCAAGCGTTTTTTTAAGTAGATTTAATCACTGTATATTTCTGATTTTGAAGTTATGCTAAAAAACATTACTATTCATACAATTTCGTTGTCCATGGATTCTGCATGATAAAATCTATTGTTAACTTAATTATAAAGAAGTGAAATGCTTAAAAAAATAATTGCAGATTTACGTAAATATTACTCAGACATCTGTGATTTGAATAACGCTCAAAGCATATTAACATTCGGGGAAGGCCAATTTCCCCAAGATAATTTCCAACGACGTCAATCTAAACGTGTATTCGTTTTTTACGTAATAACTTACCGTATGTATTTGTTTTCATATGCAGTGATAGCCAAAAAGTTGGCATAAGATGGGGAAATCAAAACCCTGGCAATGGGAGGTGGTTGAAACACATGGCAATTGGGAAAAAATATCACATGCCATCCGTTATCTGTTACATTTTACAATTTTTTAAAAATAATTGCGAAAAATGCATTTACTAGCCAAGATAGAGAAAAAAATTGTTTGAAATGTGATTTTCTATCTAAATACAAAATTGTGGATCCTAAATTTTTGGAACATCTAAACTGAATAAAAAAAATCTCGTCCTTTAGACAACTGTAAAAATATATTTACAGGACTTTTGGCGAAGTAATTAATTAGCAGGGGTAGATTCGAGTTTTTAGAAGCCATTTAAATATATACTAACTATAATTGAAGAATATTTTTCCTGAAAAGCGCCTTAAAACAAAAACAAAAATTATGTGAATGTATTACTTTTCGGTAAATAATAAAAAATCCAAAGGATTAATTAACATTTTCTATTGTTTTTTCCAATTATAGACCTTTAACATTTTTACCTAAAATTATTTGAATTTGGCATGTGAAATTTTGAAAATATTTAAAAAATACAAAAGTTCTATTTTTGCTAAAGTTAAAGAAAACAGTTGTTTTCTGGCTTTGACATTGTTCAGTTAATTAAAACTAACACACGCTAAAAAGATCTCTTTAAAATCTTCCTGAATTTCCAAAAAAAGCAGTTCTTGGATTTCGAAAAACGCCATTTTGTAACTAAGGAAAAATCACTTGTTATATCTGATATGGGCTAAATACGTTTTCAAACAGGCACAAATTATTTCAGTAAAAAGTTTTTTTTAAATAAAAAATAATTTTGTTTCCTATTTGATGCCGACTTAAAAACATGATTTTTAAAAATAACATTTTATATTGTAGTCTTTTCTAACTACTTAAAATTCTAAGCCCAATAGCCACTTATAAAAAACTAAAAAATGGAATTAACTTAAATTTTTTTGTTAAAATAAACAAAAGCGCCCCTACCACAAATACAGTTTTACTAAATACTAACTATGTTCGTTCCTTTGTTAAGCTGTCATTGAATGTACAACCATTAGAATATAAAAAAAGAATACAGTTATAAATCAATTCTCTATTCTCTCAAAAACTGCATTTAGAAATTATAACAAAACTTCCGGCAACTTCAGTACTAGGTATACGTCAATTAAATTTCCACTAAATACTACTTACTTTCTTAGATATGATATAAATGTTAAAATATTATAAATAATTCTTTTAGAAACTATATTTAGGAACTGGAACTCAAATTCCGGTAATTTCAATGCTAGATATCAATGAAACCCTACTACAAATTATGTTTCACTAAATGTTAGAAGTTTTCTTAATTTTATTAAGCTATCATAATATGTGTAACCATTAGCATACAAAAATGAAACAGGGTTATAAATAGTGTACAACACAAAATTATAAATAGTTCTCTTAGAAACTGTTTTTCATTGGAACGACAATTCCGGTTAGTGCAATGCTAGATATCAATGAAACTCTGTGACAGTTATAATTTCAATCCTAGATATCAATTCAACTTTATTACAATAAAATGTTTACTTAATACTACTAATTTTTTATTTTTATTAAGCTATAGTCGCATATATAATCATTAGAATATAAAATTATTAACAGAATATTTAGAAAATTGAAACAAAAATTTCACTAATTTCAATGCTAGATATCAATGAAACAATATCACCATAAAAATTTCAATAAATACTACTTCTCTTCTTTGCTTTATTAAGTAATTTTTACCATTCGAATACGTACGAAATAAACAGTGGTGTGAATACTTTTATGTGCATTTAGAAATTGGAACAAACATTTTGGAAATTTCTGTAGTAGATGTCAATGAAACCTGGTCATAATTAAATGCTCACAAATGCTACTTATTTTCCTTGTTTTATTCCAACTAGCATATTATATATACACATTAGAATATGAAAAACTAGTACGTTACTATAAAGTTCTATTCGAAACTGTATTTAGAAACTGTAACAAAATATCTAGTAATATAAATGCTAGATATCATTGAAACCCTGTCATAATTAAATGGTGGCATCTCTTTTTGGTTTTCTTATTAATTTGGTATTATATTTAAATATGTTAAAACACAAAAATCTTAAAACCAGTGCTCGGAATGGACCGGAACGCACTGGAACGCTTTTCCGGTTCTTGAAAAACCTGTTTGATACCGTACTGGCTCGTTACTTAAAGCCTAGTGTATTAACAAACAAGTAATTTTGGTGCGTAAGTGCTCGCATGCGCTTGTGTATGAGTGCGGGTGCGCGAGCGCGTGTGTGTGGTGTACCCGTTCTTGTTCGTAAAAAGTCCATTTCGATCAGATAAAAACAACACGAGTCATTTCCATTTATTTTAATTGCATATTGATTTTTTACCAGTTCTACTTAATATGGAAAATATACATACTATATTACAATTCTTTAAAAATTGAAAAACGAAATTAGAATTGTGGTGCTAACTAATTGCATCACATCCACACCTTTCTTTCTTTTGGTTAAAACGGACGTATTTGATTTTATTTAACATCTAAAGTACGAATTTAACTATTCGCCCACTTTATTTTTAAATAAATAATGATTAGAGCCGTGTTTTGTTTATTAATGCACTATTTCCTTATAATATGATCTTCATTAATATAAACCTGAATATTCATAGACTCATATTATTACAATTAATATCATTAACACCAAAAGCATTGAAAAGCAGAATTTTGCATAACAAGGTAAAATTGGTTAGTTGTGTAAATTTGGCTTTACAGTCCTGAAAATTGTGGTCGTTCTTAAATAAAACTTATTAAATACATTTTCTTTGTTCCAGTGGAATACTGATTCCTTTTCTCTCGGCTCTTGACTAATACTTTGCACTCGCTTATATGATTTGGATACTTATACAACGTTTTACTTAAATATTCTAATACTTTATCCTTCTATCTTGATCTAATTTATTGCTTGTTTCCTACTACTTCGTAAAATCTAATCTAATCTAATTCTTGAGATTGTATAAATCGTACTCTAACATGTCCCTTACATCTTTTTCTATTTCATAACTCATCATTCTCAATGCCATTAATTTTTGTGAGTTATTATATGTATACTTTTTTATGTATACTCATAGATTTTCAGTTTATGCTGTTCAAATTAATCTAATCAAGGTTTTATATATTCTTGGCTTTTGTGATTTATCACACTTTATTCTTTGCACAATCTACATTATAAATATACCATTGCACTAATTTGCTCTTCTTTTTATTTGTGCTGTTTATTTATGTGACTGGGTAGGTTACTCTTGTAAAAAGTGTACAAACATGTGTACTTTTGCTTTGTTTTTACCATATCTCAGGTTTTTCATTGATTTTTCAAAATTACACCAGGAATTATATGCTACAAATTTAGGCTAGCTCTAATGCCATCTTCTAATATAAAGAAAACTAAAAAACGCTACTTTGGTTATCTGTTCCCTACTTTGCTTTGTAGCACTGTTTTTCGATTCTGTAGAAACTCTTCCACTTCAACGTTTCATTGTGTTTTTGTGTTAAAGTTTCTATATTCAAACGATAATTTAAAAATGTCAAAGCAAAGATTTCAAACACAAGAAAAAATTACAAAAGTAAATATAGAAGTGACAAAAGTAAATTCTGCAAATAAAGTGAAGCTTTTTTAAAATTTTTCCTTCAAAAATAGATATAGATATGTGACGCGTGCAAAAGCGCATAATTTCCTTACTTGTGTTCTTAGAGAACTCGGCTTTGCTTGTTCTGCAATTTACACGCGTAAGGAAATTATCTCTTCGTACCGTTTGTAACATAACTAACTATAACGTCATCGTCAACCCGAAAGTATTTTATTTTTGTTCTTATATATTTTTATGTAGTGACAACAATGCACCACATTAAACAGCTAATATTTATGTAATAGATTTACTTTTAGATAGCCCTTATTTAATTTTCAAATCAATTACGTATTTTGAATAATTATTTTAACTGAGTACTCTTATCAGGGTGGTTCGCCAATCTAGTGATCTGTTAATTGAATTTTCAATTGTATTTTAAAAATCTTTGCCTACTAAATGACATTTAATGTCAACTTGACTTCTACACCTTTTCAAACCAGGTATTGACAATTATACTTTATATTGACACACATATCAATCAATTCACCTACGTAAGTACTGTATTAAGTTTATTTTTACACTTTTGTTTACTGATTGTTATTCAAAAAGCTTTTATAAATTCTTTACACAAACCTTAAAACTTCTCTAGCTTTCACTGTAAAAATCCAACCAACAACAGCTTCCGATGTCGACTGTCTGCAACGCCTACCGCTTATTCCTCAAACAGTAACAACTTTGATGGTCCGTCAACCCTCGAACTGCATCTATCCTGTCAATAACTCCTACTGTTCTTAGAATCCAGTCCTGCTCCCCTTTAAACGTCACCGTCACACCAATCAACTCCAGGTAAGTTTCAGTATTATGATGATCCAAATCTAATCTTGTTTATTCTGCAGATAGTCCGATGTCAGCAATACCCACCAAATTATCCAAATCAATCAGCTAATTATGAAAACCTCCTTTCAAATGCTTGACTTGTCTTCCATGCAACCACCAATGTCACCAATGAATCCTTATTATGTCTTGTATGTATCAATAAATCCAAATCCCATTCAAATAATATAATCTTCTGTGTTATTTATTTCCGATTCACTATATGGTACAATCTCTTCACCGATTGTATATCTTTATTAAATCCAAGTTATATTCTCACCTATTACACCACGTAGATTTGTTTATAGCCCCTTTTAATTTGCATTTACCAGACAATGATACAAATTAAGGCATTAATTTCCCATTTTTGTATTTACCAAAATTCGTTATTTCAAAAATACATGAACATTTTTCATGAGTTGTTTCAGTAACTAATTAAACAAAATTTTCATTCCTGTTAGATACAATTCTTATTGCACACTTATTTATTTTAAATATCCTATTATTACATGCTATTAATTCTTATCATTCTAACAAATACATTTGTCAATTGTAACCTTGGCTTGAACTTTATTAAAATTAAACTCAACCATCAAATTTGTATACTCATTATAAATTACCTCACTCATTGTCTCAATTAAATTTCATTATTCATTTCAAAATTAACACCCAATTCTATTCAAACACTTCAAGATTTGATTGTAGTAATCTTCCAAATTTATTAGTTTTATATTTTTATCTTTCAACCACCTTTAGTGTATCACAACAATATGCAATTTTAATTTAATTTATATTTCGAGATTAGAGCGATTTCGTTGAAACGACATCAGGGATTTTAAACTGGAAATATTATTTATAGAATTTCCTGCGTATACTCCCGTTTCTTTTAGTAAATGATTAATTGTTTTAGTAGCTACTTCAGTGATTCACAAAACCACAGATCATAAACTTATGCCAGAATTAGATAGTTAATTTGACTACCAATTAGAAATTTAATTATTTTGCTATAATCACGTAACCTCTGAAAAAACAAATGTGTTGGGAAATCCACTTTCCGCTTTTTCTCGCTCTTCTTGTTAAATTTCTGACGGGAATTTATTGTAATCTACCTACAGAAAGAATTAAAGGACTATTTATAATATTCTCTTTACATCATGGACATTATGTGTTATTGAGTTGCTTGGAACATTTACAGATACAACTGAAAATACCAAATTTCCACATTATCAAAATACAGCATGAATACTCAAGATATTCAAGATTTGTAGTTATCAATCTGGTAGCTTTGCTCACTATGTACAGGGTTATTCATTATAAATTACCCACCCCTTATCATCTTATATAATGTAGGACATGACAATTTTTTCTATTTGAAAATTAAACGTAATAATAATGAGATTGACTGAAAATAGAATAAAAAAAGAGTGCAACGCAACGTTAATCAGTTAACCAGTTTTACTACACACAACATACAACTAGAACATGAAGCAGAAAAATCAGTAGTGTGTATCCAACAGTCAGCTTGAGATCACATGGCAGAAATAAAAAAAAACCGTTGGCAATAATTATCGGAGAGAAATATGTGTATTAAACGGAGAAAAAAGGCTAGGAAGAAATGGCGCGAGTTGAGGAATCCAGAAGACGAAAATATATGCCACATGCTCTTTCAACAATTTAAAAGATAAATACAAGAACTAAGAAATGAGTCCGCTAACTCATATCTGCCGGAATTAACAGATAACAAACATATCGACTGCTTGCTTTTGAATGCAGTAAAGACATTAAAATAACCAATCACCCAAGTTTCTCCAATTCGAAAAGAGATAAAGTAATAAATACCTCTTTGCAGAACACCTGGTAAACACTTTTCCAACTAATGAACCAAGTTCAAAAAATAATTTAGTCAAAAGAGCAATGGGCGAAGAAGAAGAGGAATTTAAAACTAGTTACCCCAAAAGAAGTAAGAGGTAAGAACGAGAAAAGCACCTGTTCTTATCACAGGTGCAGTACTGAAACAACTCCCAACAAAAGGCATTGTAAAACTAAGAAATCTAATTAATGTGGTTTTCAGACTGAATCATGTGCCAAGTATATGTTAAAAAAGATCCCACAAGGAAGCTAGAAAAAGAAAGTAATGGGTGATCCAACGGTTAGCGTGGATATTGATTGTCGTTATCTGACATATATCGCAATGGCCATGAAAACATTTGTCGATAAAAGTCAGTTATAGACTTTGGCAATTGCAACAATAGAGTTTTTTTCAACCTCACAACGAGTAAAAGTTATTCAAACGTACTACGAAAATGATCGTTCCGTCAAAAAAACATTTCGTAAAATTCGAGACTACTTCGGTCAAAATAATCGTCCAGTGAGTCATGAATCTGCAGAGTAGTGCGACGATTTGAAGAAACTGGATAGGTGGAAGATCGTAAAGAGTATCAGCATCCTCGTACAGCTCATTTAAAAAAATATTGCTGCCGTGAGTGTTAATGTGCGTGAACAGCCAAGAACTTCAATTGGGTATGACCTATGGCACTATGCAACTATGCTAAGAAAATTTTTGAGGCCTAAATTGGATGAAATGGATATCAATCAGCTCTGGTTTCAGCAAAATGGCGCAACATCCCATACAAGCCATAAAACAATGGCCTTATTGAGTTCGAAGTTCGACGATTGCATCATTTCCAGAAAGTGTGAGGTGAATTTTCAGCCAGGATCCTGTGATCTTACTCCTTTAGATTATTTTCTTTTGGGAGTAATTCAAAAATAAAGTGTATACTAATAACCCACAACACTTCACCAACTGAAAGACCACATTTGAGCTGCATTAGATGCCATTGATCTACTTTTACTGCAAAAAGTTATCGAAAATTTTGACATTCGAATAACCTCCTGTCAAGGAAGCCATGGAGGTCATTTGAATGATATTGTTTTTCATACATACATGCTACATATTAAACTTTCTGATATAATAAATATTTCATGTGTAAGTTTATAAAATGAATTTTTATTTGATGAAAGAATCCACGCTAACTGTTGGATCACCCATTAATAGCTAAACCCTCGACATTAACTGTGAGAAAATAAAAATCAGGATCATCTTGAGAACCTAATCATCCAAAGGAAAAGGAGAGGTACCAGTGATACGGTGGTGGGATCAAATTAAAGACTGACTGTACTATCCACCTATTTACACTTGAGGCTAGATACTATAGCAGAAGCTGGTGACCTGTGCAGGGAGTAACGTCGGTTGCAGAGTGAAGCACGATGACGATTCCGCTGACAAGAGGAACCGAGGAACCTCTCTTTGAGGGTTTGTTCCAAATTGATTTTAAGTAAGGTACGGGATACATATCACGCTTGTCTTAGTTCCTTTAATGTGTTAAAGGATTCAATCAGTGAGGTATTAATTTTTATTACGACATACATATGTTTCAGACTGAATATCCCAGTTTAAAGTCGTTCTCATGTCGAGCCTTTTCAGCTTTTTTCAGAGCTTGTTACGTGACAAAACGGTGTTACAACAATGAGCGTTGGAAGGTCAACGATATACGAGTAAATAGCATCCGATCGGGTCGCGATTAACTCAGCGTTCGGGTGGGGTTTACCAGATCTCGATAGTTGGGCTAATATTGAAGCCGGTATAAACAGGTTAGTACAATTTTAGGGCACCACTGCAGACACATCTGCACTTGCTGAAAGATGACTCCCGGAAAGAGATAATACTTACGCGAATTACTCAACATATTTCTATGTAGCACTCGCGTTGAATTTAACTTTTTTGAAACTTTGACCAATCAAACTCAACGTGCTAAACATTAGAAACACATATATTTCATAAAGAAAAGAAATCACGGAAATGGCAGATTGAATGTCAAATAAGTCCAACGCAAGCTATGGAAATTTACTAAACAACAACACCAAGAATCAGCTGCCATTTCACAACAAATATATACATTTCAACGCAACTATATAAACAAGCAATAAAATCTGGGTCCCCGGAAAGCGCCGGTATGATATTCGGGTGTCACAATTAAGTTCTACTGCGCACAATTCCTTGAGTTTCTACACACACAGTATATAACAAATTGCATATAAAAATGGTCGTAAAATTACTTATTCAACAGCCTAGCATTTACTAACGTGCATGATCCAATTGTACGATTAAGGCGCGTCTGGCGCCAGCGTATACAATGTTTTTCCCCGAAACCTGACAGTTAAAGTAACACCAACCTGCTAATGCACACTTAAAACTTAATCGCGCTCTTTTTTGACACAGTTTTGACGAGAAAACGCACTAAACCTGCACTCCTGAGACGTAACATCACGTTGTCAAAATGGAATGCAAACGCTACTGTGCGATCTGTAGTGTCTGTGGAATTTTTATTTTGTGATTTGGATTGCGTAAAAAGGATAAAATCCGCTTTCCTAATTATGGCAATATTAGCGCAGGTTCATATGTCTGGTCGCGCCGGAGTTCTGGCACGAAGTCGAAACGCAAAAGTTCATTGATATATGAATTACTGTATGTATTGGATTGTGCACACGGAAATGTTACAATTTTATCGGGATCATTCAAGCTGGGCGATCCAGGTAACTCCGAAATATTGTTCACCGAAGAATTCGCAAGAGCGAAATGATGCAATAATGGCACCGGCTTAAGCACTAGGTTATTTCGAGAATCAGTTCAATCTGCCTCACAGCTGAAGCTTAATAAACGGTAGTACGCTAAAACGAAACCATAACTTCTCGAAAAACACTAATTGCGGAATGGCGACACTCTATGGAAGTTCCCATTTTTTGGGGCTACACTTCAAGAATTACATCTTGACACTTTAAGCTCTGGGCATGTATTGCTTTGTTAGAGACTGGATGACGCGTACTTTAGCGTCCAAAAATGGGCGTATTTGCTACAGAAAAACATGGTATTTCGCGTATTACACTAGGAAAATCTCAAAATGGTCACCGTAGCGACATCTAATAGGAGCGGTACTAGACGATAAAATGGTGAATTTAAAAATGTTTCTAACAAGCTATGATATTGGAATGCCTTTCTCCAGATCTTTATTTTGTAGGGACCGAGTTCTTCATGCTATTTTTAGAGAAAAAAGATTGTCAGTTGTCTTCGGAGTCCTGCTAACTCCTCCAGTTGTTTGCCTTCAATGTCTTATTCTGAAATATATAATTTGTAATGTTGGTATGACCGCTATTTGTCGATAGTCTTTTCAATCGGCACTCGAACCATTTTTGTGTATATGTAAGAGGCGTTCAATTTTTCACGGTTACCATATCCATCATACAAAACTGTTAGCATCTTTCTAACATTTGCATGTCCATATTTTATTAATTCGGGGTATGTTCTTCCATATTCAGGTGATTTTCTCAACTTTGTGTATGCTAAACCTTTTTTAATTTGGCCAGTTTGTAGAGTTATACGAGTTATGATGTTTGTTTTTCAACCTAGAGATATTTGAAATGGTATACCCAGTCTTTACTCGCTACGTTTTCTCGATTAGATCCTTGTTTGTTCCACGTTTTTGTTGATTTTAAGCTTTTGAACTTAGGGTTCCTCCTATTTGGTGTTAGATGTATTCCCACTTCTTTAACCAAAATTAGTTCTCTTTTTTTACAATTTTCTGCATACCTGTTGGTTCTTCTGTATTCTTCTTTGCTCGTACCATCGTTCGTCTAGAGATGTTTTAGGTATAACTGCTTTATTTATTTGATGTGCTGCTGTCTCTATCTCATCAATCAGAATTTTATATGTTCATATTTTGTATTCGTTGTTCGTTCAAGCTCCATTTTTTAAGGCTTGTGCTAGGCGTAGGCACTAAAAATAATGAATTGGTTATATTTATTCAGCTACTGCAGCATACATTTTAGACAGATGTAGATGTAAAATGATTTAATTCGGAGATGGCTGCTTATTAGTGTTTTCTACCATTTCATCAAATTTTAGGTAGGTTTAAAGTAATTTTGATTCAGCTTTCGAACTTTTAGGAATAACTAGTTTTCAGCATTACATCATGCGTGCCTGCTACACGTTAACAAAAACCAAAGTCCCCTAATGGACACTTTGAGGTTTCAAATGACGTCATAAATCAGTTAAAGTATAAGCTTAGCTCGCCACACCCACTTCACTCCACTTAATTGAATGCCCGGAGCATCCTCGCAATCAAAGCAGAGATATATCTCAAAGAATATCTCGCACGTGCAAAAAGTCGACTTGGCCAAAGGGCATTCTCGCGCTCGAAATTTCGAGCACGTTTGTTCCGTGCACATTGCTTCTTTCTCAACAGCTGCTTCTGAAGGTACGGCGTTTGCAGCACTAGAAAGGCCCGCAGAAATGAAATTAATCATCGGGGTATTTTAGCTTAAAGCCGCCATATCAAGAACCAATTAATTCTGTCAGTCTCGATTTGCCTCACTTTTAATTTATGCCCGTTTGAGTTGCTGCGCTTGCATGTTTGACTACCAAGCATGTGCTTTTCTAGCTTTAATATGACGTATTGGTGTTACAGACGCGAATTTCAAGCCACTAACTGGGAAATCAGCGCGAAAACGATAGTTAACATTTTGTTGCTAATTTAATATTTGGTGTTTGTAATATTTCTAAGAAAATTTAATATTGGACACTTTGGCTTTGACCTATGGCTTAGTTTTGCAACTTAATAATTTCGGGTATATTTATAACCAGAAAGTTATCTTTCGGTAATCTTTATCACTTGCCAAGGCTTGTGTGCGACCGCGACTTTACAGTATCTGAATGTGTATTTAGAAAATTGTCTAAAAGATCGTGATTAAGCTTTGCTATTTTATGATTCAGTTATTTAGTAAAATACTTAGCTGAGTTTTTCAGATTTATATACATAGGTACATAATGGTTGACCCTTTGTTACCGCAATCGGTGTAAAGTTTTTCAGATTTACATAATTTTAAATGAAATGTTATTTTGGAAACAAAACTACTGGAAGTACATTTAGGCACAAAGTATTGTTTCTTAATTGTAAATGTCGTAAAATATTACTGAACTTTTTATGACATGTGAAGCGTCATAAACATAATTTGAAAATTTTTTTCACATATGGTGACAAGTGACTACAGTCATAATAGTGACATACAACGGGATCCAAAGCTGTGCAAGAATTGCATCCAAGGAAATTAATTCACAAGAAAGCTCTTTGCGTTTTAAATAAGCTACTGCTGGATTTAGGCATCCCCTATACTCGATTTTATCGCTTGGTTTTCATGCTCGTAGTGTTCTTATTCACCTGTTGTACCACTTTTAAACGAGGAGTTGGCACAGCCCTAGGTAGCTCTAACTCTCGGCAGAAAATGTGGTGTGAGTAAGGACTAGGCAGCGATCCTTAGGGTTGAATACAATCTTTGAAGCAACAAAATTTTGGGCCCCTGTCGTTAAACACAACAAAAAAAAACCAAATCTAGCCACTAAAACTAATCACCACTGACTTTGTAAGCCTCCCCTTTCAACCTAAATATAAAAAAACAAGCCAGTTCAAGTAGCACGGATACACGAATAAAATATAAACCAGTAACATTAAATACATTTGTAATTATGAATAGCAACAGCCTATAACACAAAAGCATAAATTGAAAAATAATAAAAGGAAACAAACCATCGACAACATATGAGCTTTGAAACAATAGTATTGGAAGGCAATGTAAACATTCCATTAGTTTATTTTGACTCGAAGCTTCCGTTGATCGCAAGTGTCATATCTAGTGCCAGGCATCAAGGACGCTTGCGGAAATAAGTATAAGGTACATAAAAGAATTCAGTCACCTCAAATGAGGAAATACTAACGCATAAAGCGGCGCAAACGAGATTATTGCACACAGTTTGGTAATCGAAGGCCTTCGTAGAACTGTTTATTCTTAGATAATAGCCCTTTACCGATAAATTAAACAGCAAGCTGAAGATCAATGCATGTACTTACGGAACGTTTTTAGAGGCACTACCTTGCGATCCTACGTAAGGTCTTGCCAGCCCTTGCCTATAAATACTGGCTTGGGCCCTGAAGCAAATACGGATGGCTGCTGTGGCCGGAGAGAAGTTAAGCCGTCGCCAAAACTGCCTTCATCTGGCACTCACGATGCAGAAACCGTTTGCCACGATGAATTCGGCCAGAGGAGCTGATCGCTAGAAACTCAACCATCTGAGCGTAAAGTCAGAAAGCCGTTGCTTGTAGTAAGGGCATGGGAGCACTAGGCATGAAAACCGTAGACATGGAAGCAGACCACATAGAAACAGGCCTAATATCACGAAAGTAGAACTCACAGAAAAACTACTAAAGAGGATAATCTCATCACAGCTGAAAATCGGCCTAATCCCTTGAAGGGACGCCCCATGTGCTTTCGTCAGTTCAATTAATTTTGCGGCCCAGCCGTATTCGACGAGAGGTGGTACCAGAAAATGTTCGAGCCAGGTACGCCCTTATCAGAGGTCGAGCGCTCGAACCCAAAATTTCTTCGCTTCGCATCGCCCGAAAGAAGCGCGTGGTAAATACAACTCGAGATGCGGCTGCATCAAAGAGCGGAATACAAAAATAACGCATAAATAAAATTGGGAGTTACACTATGTTCTTTAGTTCAGGCAAAACTTCCGGCCCATTCAGTTGAGCAATACGTCGTAAAACATCATAATTTTTGTTTGTTGTCTTATCAAGTGTGAATCCTGTGATAGTTAAGTTTTCTATTTCACATTTGTATGTCATAAGCTTTTGCAATTTGTGAGGCTTCCCTGTAGTTAAACTACGGGTTTCCAAACCACATGTTAGCACTTGTAACGCACCTTGATTAGACTTTTTGTTTTAAGTTATTAGGAATTGCTGGTTTTAAGATTTATCCTAATTTTTCGAAACCGTTTCAGATTAGTTCGTCTTGATACCCTTTCGCTCACATTGTCTTTCATCCTTGAGTTTCTAACCCACGTATGTGTAATTATACATTGCTTCGGGGCCTATCCATTTAAAGTGGCATCGACAATTTATCTAGTATTTGCCATAACCTTGGTTTAACTGATATTCTTATATATATACTATACTTAATGCGGCCCTGACTCCAGTAGCTTGAAATCAGCTGATGCGATGTGTCAACATGATGATGCAAGAGCTCCGTGACTTCGGTAGCTGCTCGCACAGAGACTTCGTGTGTTAGCAAAGTCGACTGGCTTCCTTGAAGCTCGACTGGCAGCCGGAATAGCAGCTTCTTGCTATGAACTGCTGTATCTCAGGGATGCTTCCCCAAGCTGGCACTTTATAATACTTCACGTGGCGTCTCTGTTTGCTTGGACGTACGCACCGGTTGTTTATTGCGGTGTGACTGCCTGTTGCTGCTTTAAAAGCGCGAAATTGCAGTAAACCGCCGCGCCACTCTTTCGCATGCAGTTCTAATAATAGTACACTGAATCAGCATTCAACTGGCTTGCACTTGCCTATTCGAGCTCGCGAAATATTCGTTGCATTTTTAAATGCGCAATCGGTTTTAATCTAATTATTAGTACAATGGAAGGAATACAGTTTAGTCCTATACGTGGCAAAATAATGGTTAAATACCAAGGTGATTATTAAATACCAGGGTGAGAGGGACTAGCCCGTTACAAAGTTTACTCAAATGATCTCCATTTCTTTTGCAGACCAATCCATAATCCGATAAATATTCTCCATGATGGTACATTATCGTACTTCTCTTTCTATAGGATTAAGTTGGCGTTCGTCTTTATTTACATTTTTGAATTTAAGTAAATGTTCTTGATTCTATTGTATGTGTTCAAAGAATTGAAGAGTGTTCACATTATTATGGAATCAATGGTCTTTTCACATTGAACAAAAGTGATGTAGTTTTTCATCTTACATTCATTATTTTTTCTGTTAGTGTTTATATAGTTTGAATGTGTTTAATTTCGATCGAAAACCTGCCTGCTCGCATAATTAATGTAACTCTATTTTACTGGTTAATTAGTAATGATTCGCATATAGAATTTGTACCTATGGGGTCGGATTGCTATGTTATCTGATCTTGAGGCTTTGTTTCTTTCTATTTATTTTTCTTGAATGGTTCTCTATAACATTTTCTTAATACTTTTGTTACAATTTCGGAATTGCATGGTAACATTTCTCCATTCCTGCTTTTGATATTAACAGTCTCTGTCATTCCCTTTTTAAAGCGTTTCTTAATGACTTTATGTCAGTTAAGCTAAATGCCTGTTAAATCAAATAGACGTCTCAGAATGCGTGATCTGCAGAGAAAGCGGCGATTTGGGTTAGTGTGAGTTAAAAGCAAGTGGTTCTATATTTTTTAAAAAGCTTCTAGGATGAAGAAGTATCGTAATAGTAGCTTAGTAAGCTAACAAAGAAAATATACATGTCCTCGAGTGATGTGATAGTAAAAACATCGACGGAGATACCTGTAAGGAACAGATTCAGGTTATTTCACAACTGGAATTTAACAATCATTTCTTAAGGTGGGTTTTTTATTGCAGATTATGTTATTCCCAAGCAGCCATTGTAGCCCAGAGCTGTGTGAGCCACCGAAGTCAGCGCGTGTTTGCTATTTTCTATTGCTTTGTGCGCTTTCTCACAAAACTGCGTAGTAAACTGTTAGAATAAATGAGTGATAAAAGAAGCTGCTTGCATTGCGGTTTAATTAATTATTGTCAGCATAAAGGTGTGACAGAAACAACTGTCCGTTTCGTTATTTGGCATTTAATTATAGTGCTATAGTTAGTATTGTTTTTTACAGGAAAGATATATATCTGTTATTCATTTCTATGTAAGGAAATTGGCCTTTTCTTTTATTACACTTTTGGAGCTATAACATTTACCGTTTAGCACTAGTCAACTTCTAGATGCATTGCAACAAGGGATTTTCTTATCTATGAACTTAGGTGAACCAAACAGAAAAGGTTCCTCACTGCTACTGAACCAGCTGGCAATAAACATTAATAAAAACGTAGAGACATAAATAGAGCCTTTGCGTTACAGTTGTTGATTTTCTATAAACAACCAAGGCCGTGAAGGCCTAAAACTTAAGAGAAGAAGATATTGAGAAGAGAGAATTATAGCGGTATTGAGAGCCGTCACCAGTCGTGAGCTTTAAGCATTTCTAGTATTCGCACTTTTGCTTATAATAAGAATTCAATACAAAAGTAACAGAAAGAAAAACGAAATTTGAAAAGAAAATTTTGAAGCATGATTGGCTATATCCACATATAGCCACAAAAAAGTATTGAAAAAACACGTAAGAGTCAAGATTGGAGGCTGCTCTTTCGTTTAAGCCAATAGCTTACACAACGGAACAGTTAATTTTGAAGCGCATGTACTAAAGAGGGTACGAATACGGGACAATGCAATGTATTTTTAAGTTTTCCATCATATTTAATTGAGCCATAGTAAAATATTAAGGAATAACAAACATTACTAAGGTGAATGTATCAGAAAAAAATCCTTTCTCAACTAAAACAGTAAACTTCCCGTTGGAATAAGCATATGTAAGATACAGAAATAGTTTTTTACTTTTATTGCATTAATAACAAAAATATACTCATTTACAAGATGTTTGTGTATTAATATTACGTGTAAATTATGTTCAAATTAAAATTCAACCATTTATGCAGGAATTGTCTGAATTTCCAGCTATTTTTCATTAATTGGTATGGTATAGGTTATGTAGCCACATTTTCGTTAATGTGTGGTTGGTTGTCCAGTCCCCCTGGCCCATCTTTGTGCGGATTTTGAAAATAAAAAAACTTCGCCAACTTTTGGGAAAGATTGCTATAGAAACAGAGAGCGATGATCGGTAGCCATCTTGGGCAGATTGAGAGATAGATTCCTTCTAGCACAGTGTGGTTTATTTTGGAGATGCACTTCTGTGGATTTAAAATCGTGCGATATCTTGTAAATTTACGATCAGCATTGATGTGTTGAATATGCAATCGCTGAAGTTTATCTAGTAATGCCAAAATTCAAGAATATATCAGAAACACCTTACGCTAGTCCCCACGCTCTGGTAAGTTATTCTACTTTGGCGTTTGCCAATCACTTGACGATCTGGTGGTGATATTTGCTAGGAAGTATTGAGACTTTGTCTGTTGCTCGTGGACAGATAGTATACAATTTGAAGTGTAATACAAGAATTCGGACGCAAAAGGCCTTCTACGTTGAATTTCGTAATACATTAAAAGCCACAGAATTATAGGTTTCTACCCCTTAAACTTTCATTGGTTTTATATGAGTGCAGCTTTTGCCATTTTCCTGTTCCGATTACCCATATTTTTAGTTGTGCAAGATTTAAGTTTTGAAGCTGTTACATATTGTAACCAAACATGTGTTAGAGCAATTTCGGATTTTTTTTTGCTTTATGGAAATGCTATGTGGAAATTTACACCAACAGCTGTAGGTCTTCTGATTTGGACCGCCAAGAACCAGTGGCTCTTCCGGACAACCTACCTTATGCTGCTCAAGCAAAAGTTGGCAAAATTTTGCGACACCGCTAGACAATTCCTGGATCACAGTGTTTTGTTTTCGTGGAGCATTATTGAACATTTGTTTAGTTTATAGAAATTCCTCGTGTAGCAATAAATTAGTATTATTATTTTTTTAGTTTTTTATACATATTGCAATGGATGCTCTCTGATGACTGGGTTTTAATTAAAATTTAATTGTAAGTTAGAGCAAAATCCAATATGCACAATTCACTGATTTAATATTTTACTGTGTACGGAACTTTGCCTGGTATCAAATTATTAGGCTGGATAAAATATGACCCGTGCTTCATTTACTTGTTCAAAATAAATGGTTGTATGCCCGTTTTTATATTTTATCTAGCTGCAATGAATTATAAAGCTCTCAGTAAAGCACAAACTCTATATCTCAGTTGGATTCCAAGTTGATTGCAAATTACAAATTATCTGATACAGTCCTGTTCACCGCATTTAGTTCCACTGCCCGGTAGCTAATTGTTTGCAATACTGTCAAAAAATCTGCAAAATGGAGTACGTATGTCAGTCTGCGGTATTTGACTTTAAAACCAGTATAATTATGAGAATTTACACGGTAAATATTTAAATCTTTTGTTACAGGTATTAATTTGTTCCGTGACGTCAGATGGACGCGGCCGGAAATTTAGCAATTGTCTTACCTTCGCATAATCTCAAATTTGGAAAACCGCTTATTTTTCGAACTGCGCCTTCGCTATGGCCGTGAAAATGCTTGACTCTTGCTTAGTAAGGTGTGATCTCGTATGCACATAAATTTCCCGGCGCTAACACTGATCTTTTTTAGGCAAAATTGGTATCTTATAATCGGCCGAGCTGATTCGGGTCCTCGAAATGACGCCGTTGGAATACTGTCGCTGTTACTTGGCCCCTTGAAGTCAAATCTCCTGGAGACGTTGTTACCGAGCTGCACTAAGTCCTGGAATGTTGATCTCTTGGCTCAGATAAGAATTTGGGCTGCAGTCGATGATCGGAAACTGGAGGTGCCCGCTCCCGAACCCAGAATCAGAGACGAAAGGAAATTATTTTATCTTGCGGATCTGGCCACAAACACTTGTACAAAAGCACTGATATGTGAACAATAAAACTGGGTACTTTTTATATTGGTAAAACACTTTATTTGATATTAAAACAGTATTTAATATGGAACACAAATTTGCCCTGTCATTCAATCATTTATTCCATTTGTTCTTCTTTTCTCCGTTATTAAAACAAATTAGAATCTATTGCTA